>JAHBMJ010003006.1:2500-10000 GCA_018398765.1 Chromera velia
CAGAAACCCAGAGAAAGGCACTGGGGAGCGGGGATATCGGATGGCGATGCGGAAGGAGTTTTCAGGTGCGCAGGTGGAGCAACCGGGGAGGCGGAGAAGAAGGAAGGAAAGAAGAAAGGCGTGGAAGAACGGAGGAAAGGGGGGGGAGACCAGAGGGGGAAACAACCACAGGTCGGTTGGAAGGAAGGAAGAAAGAAAAAATTCTTCGAGCCGACCTTCCACGCTCCCTCCCGGGTCTGGAACAAAAATAATTGTCAGGATCGAGACGACCAGAACGAAGACGTCAAGCTTAGAATCAAAGGCGGAGTCCCAGTATTCAATAAAGTCCCATTCATGAAGCCAGAGACGGACAGCCATGTCCAACAACAGCATGACCACATTGAAGACGTCTCCGATATACAAAAACACCTCAAACTCTGTTGACTTCTCGATGAACTGCTTTACATCCAGAGCAATCAGCACAGCGTTGAAACCGACAAGCAGGCAATACCAGACGCCTTGGACCACCAGAAACCGATGCGAGAACAGAAGCTGGCGGAGAGCATGGGAGAGTGGCACTGCATGATTTTCAGTCTCCTCCCCGTTGTGGGGTGTTTTGTAGTGATCCAGGCTGTCCATGCTATGGTAGTCGTCATGGTCCGACGGTACTGCTGGAGATAGGTCCAGTCTGACACCGTTTTCTGCCATACTGGGTCCCACAATACGGCACGCAGAGGCAGGGCTAGGAGAAAGAGGCGCCATTGACCAGCCCGTCCATGCCGTGGAGCGGCGGCACGAAAATCCACGAGGTCGGCTGTCACATCCAATTCCTCAAAAGAGTTCCGTCAGTCAAGTCCCAGAGTGAGCGTCTGATCATCTCAATCGCAGCAGACAGACGACATTTGTGTGTTGGCATATATTAATATATGTATATAGAGAGGAAGAGGTTTTGCATTGAAGATCGACGCTTCCGTCACTCAAGAATTCTATATTCATATTAAAATATGAATAGAATTCTAGCAGTCTCGGTCTACGTCAGCCGAACGGCGATGCGCGGCGGGGGCGCATGCATGCGCAGCCGCGCGCGGCGACTGCATGGACCGCGGGGCGCGGGCGGCACGACCTCATGCATCTGTCAGTCAGACTGATGTCAGACTGTCAAGGCATGTCACTGCGAACCATTTCAGAAACCACGCATCAAAATCGCGTTGAAAGGTATTCAAAGAACTGCCATGAAACCGCCATGCCTTTTGCTATGTTCTCTCGGTGCTGATTTTCTTGTCACAGAGCTGCGTCTATGTATTTGAAGGTTGAGCTCTACGGCCCGAAGCTGACCTTCGAGATTCTTTGTGGACTTGTATACGGAGACAACGGCGGTGAATTGCAGTCGCATCCTGTTCCAACCTCAGTATTAATAATGGCAGGCGCTGGAGTCTCTGCAAAGATCACTGTCACTTGTACAGACGGAAAGGAAATGCCTGTCTTTTCCGATGTTGCAGACCTGTACGGAGTCTTCAAACAGGTCGGCGGAATTTTTCAGATGGCATTCCAGATTCGTGTTGAGCGCTGAACGCCGCATTCGCACATCCCCTGTTTCTTAATTGCTTGCGTGCAGAAGGTCGACTTTGAAGAGAAGCTGGGGCGTTCTGCTCCTCACTCGGTGTCCCTGAGAGACCTTGGGGGCGTGGACTTCGACAGCCGCATCGTATCTCTCGCTGTGGAGGACATGGAGCAAACGCAGAGGGATGACGTCCTCCCGCTGTTGCACCTTGTCGACGTCCTGCAACCAGAGGGGAACTGCAAGGAAAAGATCTTCAAGACACTCCTAAACAAGGTGCGGCAAAATTTGAATGGCGTGCAAGATCAAATAGTGAGATTTCTCAAACAGCGAAATGTGAAATACACAAAAATGCTTTCTTGTTTCTCTTCTCGAATCGCGATCACGACCTTTCAGGGAGGTGACAGCGAAATTGCCTTCCCCGACCGATCGGTAAATTGGCAGCTTTGCCTCAAAATATCTGCCACTCTGCTTCGTGCCTGTGCAAGCAGATCATCGATGGAAAGTGGCTGGAAGACGAAGAATTTGTCCGGGCTCTGTTCCACGCGTGCTGGCAGCCCGAGCCCCTACCAAGGGAGCTGGTGATGCTTTCTGCTGAGGGCGCTCTTCACGAGAGGGCCGCTCTTTGTCTGGTCAGTCGCTGAGCCTTTGATAAGATGGTGGGAAAACGCGGGAACGTTTGCAGTTCGTTTGTGTGTGTGGGGTTGAAGTGAGCGCGTGAGAAGGAAAGGGGAGCCAATGAATTGAAAAGAGGGTGTTCTGGAGTCAGAAAGTGGGGATAAACGAGTTCTCATGGTAACGATTTCAGTCAATTCTTCATGAATCGGCGAAGATCCAGCTTTGCACACGTCTGTGAGTGTGCGAGTGTGCACGTGTGTGTTTTCCTTCTCTCTCTGTGTGTGTCTTCTCCGTGTATTCATTTGCTTGTTTCTCTCCCGACTCCCTGTTGCCCAACTGACGAAACGCAGGGGGCCTCTCCTGAGGCGTTGACGGTGTTCCGAAACCTCAATGACCCGAGAGAGACCCTAGACTCTTGCTCCGAGACAGGCGAAGCTGGTGTCCCCCCTGCTCAGCCTGGCGCATATTCCTCCAACCTCCCAACGGGCAATGCCCTCTTTGTGCTCTGGTGCTTTGACGTCGTGGGAGCCTGCCGTCTGGATGACCCAGTCAGTAGGCAACCAGTGAAGCAAAGGAGAGACGTCGGTTGGTGTGCTGCAGCGCGCATTCGGCTTTCATAAGTTGCAGACGCTACCGATGCCCAGTACTTCAGAGAGTTATCCTGAGGGTCTTTGGTGCTATTCTGGATCACAAGCACTCGGAAAAAAACGAGTGCACGACCGGAAAAAATGAGTGTCGCTGTATCTGCCGGCCGATGTATGTGTTCGCCTCTCAGTCTGTCTTTGAGCCAGTGTTTGAGAACAAAAGAAAGAAAGAGGAAGGGAATGAAGAATTGAAGGAAAGAAGGCAATCAATGGAAGGAAAAGACGGAGAGAAGAAGACGGGAAATAATGAAGTTTGTGCCTCGTCAGTCTGTCCAAGAAAGGCGCAGCTTGGCAGACCCTTTCTACTTATATATGCATAATCTATTCTCCATTCAGGTCTGGCTCAGAGATGGACCTGGAGAGCGGCTCTCGAGTCTCAATGAAACCTCCGATTTCTTTGATGTGCTCTTCGATGAGTGCCTCCAGTCCCCTCTCCTGAGCAGAGAAGTGACACAGAGGCCGTCCCTCCTTGGTCCTGTCGCCCCAAGATTGCTCAAGGTCAGTGGTTTTGCCTGCACGGAGCTTCTAGAGTTCGTCCGCAAATTGTGCAAGATTCTTCGATCGTCAAAGAAGAGTGCAAAAGACGATTGATGGGTGGATGAGGCAACAACCGATTTTTGGAGGATGGATTCTTCCCATGCACGGGTCGTTCTATGCCTGCATGGTCATGCACAGTCTGCATTTGATCCCTCCACTTTGATCCTGAAAGAGCCCATGAATCCTTCCTTGCATTTCAATCGTTTCGGTGACAGCAAGATAGTACTGCGAATTTGTACGCGTGACAGCATACGCACCGATAAGCCAGAAAGAAAATGACCGATTCTTCAACACACACACACACACACACACACACACACACACACAGAGAGAGAGAGTGCTTGATGCCCACTGAAAGAGTGTTCTACCGTTGCATATATGCGTGCGTTCGCAACTTTTTTCTGCGTACTTACGTCTGTTGCTTGTGTGCACTTGGATTTTCATGTACATATTGCAGAAGCCCGGGTCGATGCATCTGTTCAAGCAGGCGAGAGAAGGCTCTGATGCTGTTCTCGACTTTCTGTGTTGTTGTCTGTTGCACATGTCCGGGTTTCCTGAGCAAATGGAGAACAGGGAGATCTTCAACGATACACGGGCATTCCTCTCCTCGGTCCTTGACAAGGTAGAGTCATTCGGTGACCTCTTCAGCCGTCTCTTCAACAGTACAGAGGTGGGGGTTCCAGACGGGGTCCCTCCAGGGAGAGACGTGCTGATGGATGGGGTTCGTCTCGTGCAGAGGTTGGACTTCGACGTCTTGTCTCACAGTCACAGACATGGCAATAGTGACTGTCACACCGACACCCGAATCCCCCCGTTGTGTGTAGCCGCCGACATGAATGATATGGACAGGTACGAAGAAAGAGTCAGAGAAAAACATTTGATGAGTGCAGAGGTCCCCCCACTTCGTCGTGCCACTGGTGGCATCGATGCATTCAGGTGGGGGCGTGGTGTTTCCTGTGGGCCTGTCGTGGCCCCGTGGTCCACAACGTCTGCATACTGGGAAGAGGGGAGGGCGAGATTGTTGGGGAACGAAGAGAGACTTTGGGATGGGAGGGTTCATTGGATCTACCCGTCTATCAGGTCTTCCCTTGACAGTCCGTTCGAATTCAGAGTCAGCGCCAGTGTGTTGAGCGACTTGCGTCCTCTACAGACACTGGCCCACAGGCAGTACACCAAGCAGAGACATATGGGAGGAAGGAAATGCCTCCTTTCGGTCTTCCCCTTCTCACCTGCCCGTCAAGCTTTCCGTCCTTACCTGAGGGTTCAACTCGGGATCGGGATAGGTTGCCGTCTCCTCCCCGTCCTTCGTCGTCTGCCGTCTCCTCCTCTTCCCACTGTGACAGCGGTCTGAGGGCAGGACTCCGTCTCCCCTTCATCGATTCCAGAAAGGACCCAGAACCGTCTTCATTGGGTGTGTCTCTGGGAGACATGCTGCAGCGCCCTCAGAACAGCAACAGTCTCTGGGGGGGCAGGTTGTCCTCTCATGGCATGGGTTTGTCTGGAGTCGTGAGAGGGGGGGAAAGAAGCAGAAGAAGCCCCGATCGAGGCCGACGAGACCGAAGAAGATCACGGTCTCGGTCTCGGTCGCGATCTTGGCCCAGGGAGAGGAGGGAAAGGGAGAGGAGCAGAACCCCCCCCCCGGAGATTCAGAGAGAGCTCCTCGGAGAGGGAGGATGGGGAGGTACGCGAGAGAGACAGAATCGACGAATCACCGTCCGGAGAAGAGGAGAATGCTCCTCTGCCGCTTCCCTTCCTGCTTCCATTCGCCAGAGTCTCTTCTGACGCACCACGTTCAGCAGAAATCGATCAGCACGGTGTCGGACGTTCGCATTGCTGCCAATGGCATCACCGCGATGCTCGCAATCGATGGAGAAATGAAATCAGCTGTGCGCACTCGCAGCAACAGCAGCAGCGTGACCAACCTCAAGACCGCCCCATCCAAACGTCTCCTAGGTCTGTCCACACAAACCACAAACGCCACACAGACCCATGTGTGCCCTCCCCCGATTTTTCTCTTCCCCCCACATCTGTCCTCTGGATCAACGTGACACCGGATTGGAATGACGGCCGTTATGGTCATCATTACATAGGCACAAACTTCTGCCAGGCTCTCTGCAGTGAGCAGATATCTACGCGGCCGTTTGCGTTTCAGGCAAGAACCCGAGTCTTTGTCAAAAAGGCGAATCAGTCTGAGAGAGAGCTCACCGTGGGGGGTCCCCTAACGTCTGAAATCCTCCAATCCGTCTCCGGAAGGGGTGGAGGGCTGGTCGGGGTACCGGGAGTGTCTCTCGTGGCTCCCCTCAGATTTGACCTGGAGGGAGACGCTTCCGGTAGCGATAAGAGGGAGGGGGGGGGTGCATCCACTTCGATTTCGGAAGAGGGCTGCCGTGGGATTTTCCTCAAGGACGTCCGTGCCGAGGTGGAAATCACATCGTTTCCCCTCAGACGGCTGGCTCTTGCCTGGCTGTGTGCAGCTGCAAGGAGGGGTGAAACAGAGACGCTAGCAGACATCGGAAAGAGTTTGGAGGGAGTGAGTGACAGCCTGTTTCTGAAAGTAATTCACGTTCTCTGTTCTCCTCGGCAGCAGCATCAGTATCGAGAGCAGAGACCGAAAGACAAACTCGGACCTCTCGATATTGCGGTCGCCCTTTCCGCTCGCTGGTCTCGCTCTCCGAGTCTCCTCCCAGACGCTCTGCAGAAGAGAGAGACGTGGCAGGCCCTTCTGATGACTGCACACGCATCCTCTCTAGGAAGGTTCGTAAATGAATGGGCGGCAGAGTGCTCAGAAGAGACCCGAAACGAATTCGCGGTTCATTTGACGGTGATACAGCGAGGAGAGCACATGTGCGGGGGGGTTTATGGGTGTGAGGCGTGTCAGCCTTTCCCAGTGGGATCCTGGAGAAACCTGCTTCAGAAGTTCCAGAAAGACGAGAAGCGGAGACTGAGGGAGCAGAGAGCAGAGGCGAGACACATGATCGGGGAAGTGATAGACGAGAGTGAGGACTCATCGTACTACTCAAGGGAGCAGGAGGAGGAGACGGTGAGAGCCCGCGTCATGAAGTCAGTCAGTCAGTGAGTCAACTTACTCGTCAAGTCCTTTGAAATTCTTGTGGTGAAGTGGAGATGTTGTTTGAATTCGCCAACAGAAACAAACCCATGGTGTGGCACTTTTGATTGTTTCTCTCCGTTCTCCGTTGTGTTGCATGATATCGTGTACTTTATCCCTCTCGGAGACTTATAAGTGAGCCAATTCGTCTCCGATCGAGTCAATGTGTCCGTCCGATACTGCTTCCAGCTGGCAGAAACGAATAGACTGAAATGATTGCAATCGAAAGGGACCGTGGTCTTCTCTCCTTCTGTGTGCCTAGCAATCTGACACATACATGGCTCACCCAAGCGCTGGACAAGTGTATACGTATCAACGTGGCAGGCAGGCTTTAGATAATGTGAATTTGCAAGTCAACCAATGCATGCCTGAATAAGTGCAGGGATTTCATGTGCGCTGCCGCTTTCGGTACATCAGATGGAAAGGGCGAAGGGGGCAAAGAAGGGTCGGACTTGTAGAGACTCCTCGAGAGGGTGCGTGACAGCTTTTCGGAACTAGAGAGAGCAGACTGCTCCTGCCTGGGCTTCAGCTGTCAGTATCTCTCTGTTGCATGGAGTCTTTTGTCTCTTTCTCTGTCCTGCTGTGGGTTTGACCGGCATTCGGACAGATAGATGAGAAGAAGAGTGCAGAGAACGGAGAGGGGAGGGCAGTTGAAGACGGGGGGAGGGAGGGGCACTGTTGTCCCTAGCAGATGATGTATGCATGCATGCACGGATGAGCCGGGGTTGAACGGGCGTTCTGGTACGTGTGTGTCTTTCAATGATGCACGCGTTGCCAGTGACAGTTGCAACGTGCAGGGAGAGGAAGCTGCAATTGATTCGGCTTGTTGGTAAGGAACGGGGCGTGGCGTGGCAAGCAGGGGGGAATTGCTGTCCGTTGCTCAGTGGCAGTGAGATCCGCCAAAGAGCCTTTCGTGCACACGGAGAATTCAGAACAGCAGTTCAAGCAAGATAGAGGGCGTGCTTCCGTAAGTCCGTTCCAGCTCCGCTTGTCAACGATTTTCTTCCTGGATCTCGCCATCCGTTGGTGCGTTCACGTCAGCTAGTTTCAGTCGTTCA
>JAHBMJ010003007.1:0-13993 GCA_018398765.1 Chromera velia
CCCCCCCCCCCCCCACAATTCTCCCAGCCCCTCCTACTTCAGACGGACTCTCGCCCCTCCCCCGAATGCTCCCGTGTGCACACACAAATCCGATCTCGAATGATCAAAGCGACGCAGGCCTAACTGCAGCAGCCAATCTCCCCCTACGTGTCCCTCCGCCCCCCCCGCACATTCGACAGTCGCTCACCCCCCCGCGAATTGCATCCCCACCGCGAGAAGGGACACAATCCGCATCCCCCCTCTGCAGAAGACACATGAGGGACATGCAGTCAACCCCGCCCCCTTTCCACGAGGATAAAATCCCTTCTTGTTCCCCTGTGAGGACCAGCATTCCATTACAACACGATGCAGACATCAATACAAGCGCAGGAGGTCCACAAACTCAAGCCCAGTTCTACCGTTCCCTAGGTCCACCCCCCGACTCCCAAACTCTGAGAGTCCCCTTGCCTTCCCCAGATGCGCATCCTTTCAGGTTTCCGTTTCCCGCAGCACGTCTCCACCCATCAGCTCCTGAGTTCCAGCGTCTCCTCGCACCCAATTCTGTCGGCACTCCTCAGCCCTTTCCTTTTCCGGGACGCTCAAACAACAATCATATTAATATACCAACAGGGAGAGACCGCCAAGACCCTGGAAGCGCTGGTGACAGACACAGCAGAGAGGACGACTCACCAACGAGCGTGCGGACTCCGTCCCTGGGCAGGCGGGGGAGAGGGGGCGAAGAGGAAGACGCTGAAGGGACCGAGGAAGGCGGAAGGGGGAGCCAAGAAGAGGAGGGATCACCCTCGGCACCCTCTTCCCATTCGAGCTCTTCTTCTTCCCATAGCTCAACGAGAGGACTGTGCCATCAGCATATGCCGAGAAGGAATCAAACAGCAAGGTGCGCGTCGGACGAAGCTAGGGAGAATGGTTATGTTCCTAAGATCCCTGCCTACCTGAGCACTCTGAAGTTATAAACGGCTGCCACCATCTTTTTTGAATCCTCCGTTCGTTACCACCTTCAATTTTATGGATGAAAAAGAGTGCACAAGTGATCAGAGGAGGACGGGAACGCACACGAAGTACTCCGCGCTTCCATACGACCACGATGTCTTTTTCTCTGCGAGAATTGTGTACGTCATTCTGCTCACGCTCTTTTGGATGCTTTCCCAAATATTCTGTGCCTGCGTTTGTTCGCGCATCTGTGTGTTCGACTTGCTGGTGGAAAATGATTTTGCACTGTCGCTCTGTCTGCTAGAAGTAACTGAGTCTCTGCCTGTCTTCTTGCCAGCCTGCATATCCATCCGTATTTTGTCTCCCTCCCCTGTGCTTCGTGCAGAAGGACGTCGCGGTCGAAGTGGAAAGTTTGTGGACTCACAGACGCAGGCACACAGACGGAAACAACCGCGCAATCTGATTATTCTGTGTGTTGTCCTGCCTGTGCCGGTCATCGATCTGCCATGCAGACTCAGATTCCCTCCGCCCTTCTTCCAGGCATGAAACAAGAGGACTGGCGGAAGAGAGAAGAGTTGCAAGCGAGAAAACGAGAGGATGCGGGGGGAGGGGTGAGGGTGGAGGCTGGTGTGTGTGCCGTGAGAGAATGCGTGCGACAATCTCGTCAGTCGGATCGACGCGCATCGTCACCACCTCCCCGTAGCTCGTCAGATGTCTCCCGAGTCCGTCGAACAAGCCAGGCAAGGGGGGATGATTCGGGAAAAGAGAGAAATGATGGGGGGACCTTTGTAAATGAAAAAGAGGGGTTGAATTCCAGTACCTTCGATGTACTCAGAGGAGCTGCAGAGACTGCACAGAGGGCAGTGGATAGGTTCACAGAGGAGGTTGAGGGCATCAGAAGGAGGGCCTCCTCCCCCCCTGTCATGTCCTCTTCTTCACATCTCCAAGAACACCGGCGTTCTTCTTCCGCATCCGTCTCCAAACCCCAGCTGCAGAGTAACAAGAACTCTTCCACTCCTTGTCCCTCTGTCCGAGCAGATGCAGAGTCTCACACTACCGAAAGACCCGTATCAGTCTCCAGCGCCCAAAGGAGAGGCACTCAAACCGAGCAAAGCAGTAGAGACAGTAGAAAAAGCAAAAAGTCACGCAGACCGTCAGGAGACCCAGAGGCCGCCCCTCCATCACGTCAGAACTCCAAATCTCAGAGCGTACAGAATGAAGGAAATGAGACAGCACAAGTCCCATCAGCATGCTCCATTCATCAACAACACACAAGAGAAAACAGAAACGGAACGAACCCAACCACAGAGAGTCGAAGGAGCTCAAATGCACGCCCATCACGACCATCCTTTTCTGCCGCCCCTCCCCCTGCCCCTCCCGCCCCCTCCCCACCCTCCTCTACTGTGCCCTCTGCAAGCAGAGAACACCGTTCGTCCAGCCGAACTTTGTCGAATGCCCCTTTTCAAGGCCAATCTCAAGCTTCACACCCCCGTCAAATCGACTCGGACTCGCCTGAAGGTTGTCACACCTGCAGGGAGCACTGGCCCTATGACCCTCCTCCCGCTCCATCCACCACTGCTCCTATCGATGCACAAACAAACTGTCGCAGACGAACAAACAGCGCCACTCCAGGACGATCAGACCACAGCAGCAGCAGCCAAAGACACGCAACCCAGTCAACCTACCATCACCCCCCTCCCCCTCCCGTGAGCACGAGAGGCTCCATCGAGGCTGCTGCTCTCACAGCCGTATCCGAAAGTTTCCCGGGTGCCCCCTCCTCCACCACACAGAGAGACGAGGAAGGCAGACAGTCACAGTTCCTCCACCACAACACAAGAGCCTCAGCTCGGCCCCTCAAACTGCATAGGATCGGGTCGCCACCGGGTGCAGCGCCCGTTCAACCGCCCCAAATTCACAGAGGCATTTTGGCACCCCCCCTCCCCCCCCCTGCGACAGAGACTCTCCAAGACGGAAGCTATAAGCCGAGGCTCCATAAACCTCCTCCTCAACCCGTCCCGGCCTGTGCCCCCGTTGCCCCAAAAGAACCAAACCAGTCCGGGGGAAGCTCTTCCTATTCGCATGCAAGCGGTCATGCAGAGTCCTCCAAATCTCTCTCAACTGCCGAGTCCCTTTCATCCCTCGCGGGCGGGTCGGCTCGTTGTCATGGATTGTTTCACGTCGCTCTTTCGGGAGAAGGGAGGCAACAGAAGTCTGCGGAGGGATGCAATAGCAGCTGTGTGGGCGGTACCACCTATACGACAGCGCCCCTGCAAAGGGCGCGAGACCATGCAGGAAGCCAAATAGCGGACTTTGCATCCGTGTGGCACAGTTCCCGTACAGGTGCTTCCAGAGCTCTCGACGGTCCTCAAAGGAAGTGCCCAGCTCCGGCGGCAGAGTCCGCTCGCTTCCACTTTGTAAAACAGATGTGAACAGAGCAGTTTTTTTCTTTGGCAACTGCATGGATAGTTCCAGTTAGTAGTAGTTGAAGTTATTTCCAAAAGCATTCTTTCACCTCGCTTCGTACTATCTATAGACTAGTCTATAGATCTAGCTATAGATTGAAATTCTTCCAAAAAAACAAGTTTGAATGATGAAACTTTGAAGAATGCAGGCCCCTTACTTTTTCAGTTATCTACTAAGCCCTCATTTTTGTCAGTGTTTGTTAATTCTGATTTATACTAGGATTAGTAGGAATTTCTACGGAAAATATACTAGTGTGGAGTCCTACCCTGTGGCACCGCCCTTTGAGCCTTCGCATATGCCGTGACTGAGTGAGCCAGCGTGCCGCGCCACATTCCGCCGCCGCGCTTTGCTTCGTACGTGTCGCACGCGCATCGATCGAAGTGGAGTCTGACCTTCGCAATGTTCGCATTTAAGCAACATGTTACTTGAGCAACAGATAGGATCGTTTGAAGCTAATGTCTGTTCAAGTTTGTCATAGATCAAGAGAGCTCCTAAGAGTCTGGGAGAGAGGAATGAGTAGAAATTGTGCAATGATAGAATGAACCCAGCTGATTGGAATCCCAGATCGCTTTAGAGCTAAACCTTCTGTAAACTGTTGCCTGAATGAGTGTTGCTCACGTTCCTTTTCTAAAATTTCCCTAAGGTTCTTGTCCTCGCTTTACCTTCTGTCTGGATGCCATAAGGTGGCCGGACAGGGGGGACAAAGCACTAGAAAATATACTAAGGACATAAGTAAGTGGAAGTAGCTTCTAGAGTAGCTTAACTACGCTAGCTTACGATAAAATAACTTGCAGCCTTGAAGAATAAAGTATAAAAGTTATGCCAGTGTAAGTTCAACATGTACTGATATGTAATGATACATGCCGGGGCCCTGCGCCTCGGTTTTTGTTCAAATATTACCCCGAGGTGCACCCTAGGGGATGACGTGACAATTCAGACGTCAACTAAGCATCAAGTGACTTTTTTGGGGGATCCATGCCTGTGGAATAATACGCCGGGATCCATAGATCCGTCTATGGATCCGTCTACAAATCAATACCACATATATATCGTACGGACCACCGTGCCTGATTCTCATTGTTGTGCGACGTCGATTTGATCAAGTCCAGGCTTCTTCTAGGCTTCGTCTTTGGTGCTTGTTTCTAAATGTACGAAGCTTTTAGTTGGCAGTGCAAACCTGCTAATAGAGCAGAAGTGCAGAGACAGAGACGCACAGTACAAGTCTGATCCTCGCTCTGGCTTCTACTGGTTCTGGAACAATTACCTGGTACATTCGTTTGGGCTCGCGATCTTCCTCTGAGGCGCATCTTACCAGCTAGATGAAATTGTCTCCTTCATGCCTGCCTGTCTCCTTTTTTCCTGCTTGCCTTCTTCTTACCCTTCTTGCCTACCTCTTTCCCTCTTGCCTGCCTGTTTCCTTCTTGCCTGCATGCTTGTCTTGTCTTGTCTGCTTCTTTCTTTCTTGCCTGTCTGTCTCCTTCTTTCCTGCTCCTCTTCTTCTTGCCCGCCTGTGTCATTCTTGCCTGCCTGTCTCTACCTGTCTCCTTCTTTTCTTCTTCTCTTCTTCTTGTCTACCTGTGTTCTTCTTGCCTCGCTGTCTCCTTCCTGCCTGGCTGTACATGTCCTTCTTGCCTGCCTGACAGTGTCTCCTTCTTGCCTGGCTGTATGTGTCCTTCTTGCCTGCCTGACAGTATCTCCTTCTTGCCTAGCTGTACGTATCCTTCTTGCCTGCCTGACAGTGTCTCCTTCTTACTTGGGGAATACACATTACACATTCACTGAACCGAATGCATTTAACATCATTATGACTTTAAAAAATTATGCATTCAATCAATCAACTAGTCAATTAAATAAGAGCTATGTTATAAAATGCTCTAAAATTCGTTAGACTTACGGCTAAACACATTCTGTAACCTTTCTTAGAGGATACTTAAAGTTTTTGATAAATGTTTTGTGTACCAACTATGGAACTCATCAATCAATCAATAGTCAGTCAAAAAAGTTTTGTAATCTAGTATAAATTTTCCTAAATTTTCTCAAACAGCTTGATTATAAAAGCTTTTTATAACTGTATTCAATGAATTAATGCCGATCGATGATGACGATCAACTTATGGATCCAGTATGATCAAGTCAAGGGAATTTACCATGCAATACCATTTAGGCGCCATCATAAAAAAAATGTATAAAAGAGCGATGTTCAATAAATGGCGGTCGATGTTGACGATCGAGTACGATCGTGTCGAGGAAACTTATCCTGAAATAACTTTCAGGCGCTGTTATGAATTTAAAAACATGTAAAATAAGAGGTATACGTCCGGAGAGAGAAACGAAAGGGGGTAAGAGAATGAAGAAAGCAGTGACAGAAAGAAAGAAGAAACACAGAACAGATAAAGAGGACAGAAGAGGTGATGGGAGAAAAGATAGAAGAGCGGAAAAGCGAAATGTGGAAGGTTGTCAGGAGAGCAAGTTGTTAAAGGCAGTCCTTGGATAGGGCGGCCCAGTCAGAACTTTTCAGTGAACATAGGCAAAGTTTAACAGAAAGATCAAAATTCGGGAAGTAGACTAAGTCAGGCAGACAGAATGGGCACCTAGCTGGGATGATGAGAAAGCAGTCAAACAGACAGGGAGGCAGAACTTTGAGCACACTCAGAAAAGAAGACAAAATTAGGAATGCGGTCAGGCATACAGGAAGGCATCCCTGCATGACAGCCAACAGGCAGGTAGGCAGGAATACGCTGAGTCGTGCCGGAAGGAAACGTCAAGACGGAAGCAGAGTGGGATTGCGACTTCTGAATCTCACAGTTTGTTTGTGATGTGGCATGTAGAGATATGTACAGCTGAAAGGTCGGATAAGAGGTTGGAATTGAGAGAAATGGCATGAGAGAGGCAAGATAAGAAAAGTGAAATGCAAGTGAAGAGATGAGATGTGAGCAAACAGGGTCACCGAGAGAGTAGCCTGTGTGTCTGTCTGTCTGTCTGTCTGCCTGCCTGCCTGCCTGCCTGGCAGTGCCTATGTCTGCGTGTTTGCATGTCTCTCTGCCTTTCTGCTATTCTGCCAGTGCCATTCTCTCATTTTACGGGTCTGCTTATTCTGCCGTTTGGCATATTTACCTGCCTGCCTGCCTGCCTACCTGCCTGCCTGCATGCCCACCTGTCCGCGCCGGGTGATAGCTGGGGCATAAGAGTAATGAGTTGATGGCTGTGGGCAGAAAAAAGCGAGAACCAAACATGAGAGAGAATACAGCAAGAAGAGGCCATGCATTGAAATTAGAGCACTGAACTGAGAAGACTGAGATTTAATGAGACTCGATGTGAGAGCTGACGTGAGCGCGAAAGGCTCGGCGAAGAGGCAACTTAGATGACAGTGGGAGAGATGTGGCGTACAAAGGTGCAATGAGAACAGTGAAATGAAATAGGCAGGGCAGTGGATTGTCATGCAAAAGCACGCAGTGAAACCGATTATTATGGGATCGAGCGGTGATAAGATGAATAGAGACTGATATATACACGTTGAGTGAATGCATGATCGAATGCGAGCAACAGACCTGCATAAGTGAACATACCAGCGCAGTGAGCTAACACGACCGCATCATTTTAGGCAGTCGGAGAGCTGCAGGATGCATGCAGACAACGAGGATCGTGCAATGACAGAGGCAAGCGGGAAGGAGAGAATGGAGTGCAGTGGGATAAAGCAAACGAATGAGAGGCATTGAGAGTACGCAGTGAGATGAAAGCAATGTAAGAATGAGGCTAGTGTGAGCAGTAAGTCGCAGACACGGTGCTGGTGGTCGTGGATTGTATATATGCATATGATTGCACATCTTTGGAGCAACATGCAAATGAAGTGGCTGACAAAACGGCTATATTTAATATACGGCTGAAATTTTTTTTAGACAAAAATATAATCGGCTATGTATGCAAGAGTGCATCTCAGAGGGCAGTTCACGGTCTGACACTGCGAAGGGCCCTATATACCATGCGCAGTCGCATAAACAATCAAGGTTTGTGCCCCGCGCGGACGTTTAAATGAATCGCGACACGGCTGGTCGAGGCACTAACCTACTAGGTATTAGGTGTGTCACGCAACTGTGGCTGCACACACGGGATTATAACATATACATATAGTTAGATACTATATGCATGCATACATGGTGCAGTCAAACAACCCACCCCATACAAGCAGATTCCCAGAACAAAGAACACTTCTACTCTGAGCTTTTTGAAAGAGCTTCCAAAACTCCTCTGTGAACAGAGAAGAACTTGGGGAAAGAAAGACAGACAACCAGAGAGACAAACAAGAAAAGAGCCAGACGGACGGACGCACGGACAGACCTCAGACCGACACCAGCTTTTTAAATCTTCCAACCTTATGACTTCAGAGGAAGAGGTCTTCATCCCACCTGAAGACTTGTCCCCAGTTGATCAGGACTTATAGCGTTTCATAGAGGCTGACCTGGAGCTCACAGAACTGTCGGAGCTTGAAGAGTTCCAGAGAGATACTGACATCAGACTCGACAGGATTCCGGCGCCATTAGAAGAGGGATACAGAAACACCAGCTACCGACAGGAAGGGCTTTTCGGGACGCATGAAGACTGGAAGGAGATGAAAAAGCAGGTTGGTCCACAAAGAAGCTCTAAAATAAGCATCTTCTGTGTTACGACAATTCAACCTTTTTCAGTGTTACCAGAACAATGCACGGACAGAGCAGCTTGGATGAAACCAACTGCTTGACTGCCTCACTTTGATCTGTTTTTTATGAACTAAGACTTTTTCTGAATGCTTGTTCATACGCTGGAAAGAAAGACTAAGGTCAAACTTTGACAATTATTTTTTAGTAGTACATGTATATAAGTAAGACTTCAAATACATGTATATATACATCAGCTACTTTTGTTCTCAAGACTGTCAAATGCATACAACTGCATGCATACAGCCATTTTTCAATTACCTCCGACCTCCTGAAAATGAACATCTTATTTGCTCACGCACTTTGCAGGAGGAAGCCGCCAAGCTGGAGGAAGGCGCCAAGCTGGAGGAAGCCTACAAGCTGCAGGAAGCCGCCAAGCTGAAAGAAGCCGCCAGGTTCTAGCACCAGGCTGCAGGAAGCCACCAAGGTGCAGGAAGCCACCAAGCTGAAGGAAGCCTACAAGCTGCAGGAAGCCACCAAGTTGGAGGAAGCCGCCAAGCTGGAGGACGCCACCAAGCTGGAGGAAGCTACTAAGCTGGAGGAAGCCACCAAGCTGGAGGAAGCCGCCAAGCTGACTGGGAGCACTCAAGCGTCTGTCGACGAATACCAGGCGTTGAGAAAGAGTATGCAGAAGCTCCGAAGGGTCAGACTGAGCATTGCAGACATAAATACGATGAAAATGCTACTTTAATTGTGAGAAGCTGCACAAAACGCAGTCGATATCTGGTTTGAGCTCAACCAAAGTGTGCGCAACGCTGCCAGTATGTAAGGTGTCCACACATCTACGTTTCTGCTATTGCATTTTAAGGGTTCAACATTGTCAATTGAATAATCAATTCTCTGTACGTGTCCTGCAGGATGCTGCCGAACAGCAGGAGCCTCAGGACGACTCAGACACGGACTACAAGCCTCCTACCACCGGGACTCTGAAGCCCGTGAGTTTTTGCATTTCGACTTCCCAAAAATTCATGCGATATACCCTAAACATTGTTTGCAGACTGCTCTACAAGCAATGGAGGATACCTCACTAGGGTACCGCAGTCGTGTTTGCATCTTGTGGGTCCGTGAAGAAATATCCATTCATTACACGGGGGCTGCCAAGTGCTCATTAAGGTTTGTAGCACCTCGAGTGCACTTCCGGGAGTATACGACAGTGGGTGGGGAGACATCTGGAGTCAAAAAAAAAAAAAAAAAGAGGTAGGAAGCCTGCCAGCTGTCCATATTAAGACAGCCATCAAGAATTTAATTCAAAAAGAAAGAGACAGATAGTCCACATGACTCTCATGAAAGACGAGCGAAAGGGGGTGACGAATGAAAAAGTGCATTCAGATACATGGGTATGGAAAATTGACAGAGGCCTCTGCAAACTGCTGCAAATTGAATTTTAAAGAGCATAAACTGCACTGAAGGTTTGTAGGGATTTTGTACTTATTACACGGGGGCTGTCAAGTGCTCATTAAGGTTTGTAGCACCTCGAGTGCACTTCCGGGAGTATGCAGCAGTGGGTGGGGAGACATTTGGAGTCATAAAAAATAAAACAACAGCGATCCAATCAACCAGCGATCTGATCAACAGGATTTTCACTGAATGTTCTTCTATGTGTCTCTAGATCGAACCTGAATCCATGTATATTCTTTTGAATTTCTCTCTCTCTTAGTCTCTTTTTCCCCTTTGTGTGTCGTCAGTGCATGCAATGGTCTGTGCAGGCAAGCAGGGGCATTTACTGAATTCTTGGCCGGGCTGACTTTCTGAGAGCAACATCGCGTCGACGTGTTCCAACTTGACAGCGCAAAAGCAATTAATTTGAAATTTATCAGGTCAGTAAATAGTTTCTATGCAGGGATGGACTCTCACGCATTCCTTTTTCTGCAGAAATCTGTCGAGGACGGTCACCCCAAGCAGAAAGAGGCGAAGAAGAAAACGAAGACAGATATTCAAGCCGAGCTACAGGCATTTGAAGTGAAGGTACGCGAAATACCTCCGCAGTTAACTAGTTGCAAAATATTGAATTTTGATGAAATTGGATGGAAGAAAGCAGAAAAAAGATTCTTACGATTGACCGCCACAGTTTATATGTGGAATCGTTTCTTTTCTTCCCTTCCTGTGTTTGAATAGATGAATTGATAGATAGACGGATGGATGAATGGATGGATGGATGGATAGATAGATGGATGGGTGGGTGGGTGGGTGGGTAGGTATAGGTAGATGGATAGGTGGGTGGGTGGATGGGTGGATGATTAGCTTTGTTTCTTTTTTTGACTTCTTAATCATATTCGCTTTCTACTTTGTTTTCTCCCTTGATCTGTCACCGCGGCTGGACATGGATCAGTCTTAAAATTTGACTTAAAGCGTATGCGTCATCTCACATTACGGTTTGTGGAGTCTGTTATCTTTAAAGCTGCCAAAAAATGTTCCGGTCAATTTGATATGTGCGTGCAGGTCGAGGGGATCTCTCTTTTTACCACTCGCGAGACCCTGCTGAAGATGATTCCGGCGGCGAGGGAGGCCATGGTGCCATTCCCTGGGAAAAAAACCTACGGCTGGGTCTGGTTTACCATAAAGGCGGCCGCCGAGCAAGCGGTGGCATCACAGACAAAAGACATTTTCACGACCGAGCTCGTCAGCGTCAAGCAACGATACCAGGCGGACTCTTCGGGCACTTCAGCTACTTCCTCGTCTTCTTCGGCGGGTGCCGCGGCCTCCTCGTCGTCCGCTTCGCTCTGATCTCACTCCATGTACTTGATCAGTCTGGCACCTGAATTGACAAACAGGGAGCTTCTGGGAGAAACATAGGCGCGGCTTCTCGATTTCGCTTTGCGCCTGTGTCGTATGCACGGATTCTTGTCTGTCTCTTCCCTCTGCCAAGCCTGATTGTACCACTGACTACCATTTCACATCACTTCACCCAACTGGCTCGGTATTGTATTAATTCAACTTTCTTTACTGCATTCGTTCCTTTTTAAATTACCATATCCTTCTAAAATAAATGATCGAATAGACATGTCTGGACAGTGATGCGACAGAATGAAAGAAAAGGAAACTCTTAAAGGAAACGGAAATTCTTTGCCAAGTTTTTCTCCAGGCGCTGCTCGTCCTCTCTTTGTTCAGAAGCAGTCTCAGCAGTCAGAGAGGAAGCCCATACAGTGAGTGAAAAATGGAAGTTCTTTGCCGAGATTTTCCTCACACACTTTGGTCTGTTTCGGCATACAAACTACAGGGTACCAGTAGTAAATACTATAAAAATACTCAGTAGAAATCAGTAAATATTAAAAATGCAATAGTGTTTAGATTGGTAGGCAATGGTAGCCAAAAAGTGATTAATCATTAAGGATACTAAATCACTAACCTGGAAAATTTTTATCATGATAATAAAACTAAAAAAATGTTTGTTTTTGTAGCATGGTAATTAACTACCAGGTGTCTTACAAAATTTCAGTATCTTCTGTTTAGGTCACATGTATATATATTCAAAAAATAATTTTTGGAAAACTAAGCATGATTGATTGATTGATTGATTGATTGATTGATTGATTGATTGATTAGTTCCACACTAAGTGTTTTCCCTAGGTGCCTTCCCGCTATGTCTATCCGTTGCCAGAGCTAGCATGATGAGACGCTGAAATTTTCTATGTGAAACAGTAAGATAACTAGTAAGATAACTTGTTATAAGCCCTCAGCAAGCCATAATATAATCTTCTGATGGCATGTCTGGTAGATTCCTACCTTTAATTTAGCCTTGTTAGTAGCTTGCTCTCCGGCTAAAGAAAAAAAAAGAAAATTCTCTAAAACCCTTTCCTTTTTTTTTTTTTAGTTAGACACTAGGTTAGAAAAGGTCAAACTTAAGGTCAAATAACTGTTCAAAGTTGTTTGAGTGTTGCACAAGTGTTACACAACTGTTGTTAACCCCCCCCGGGTCCTCTTGCTCTGCAGTCAAACATCATACCACTAAACTATTTATGTCTTTTCTTTAGTATCGAATCTTTACACACATTTGTCTTTTCATATTAAAGTTATTCAGTTGAATTTCTTTATATAGAGTAAAGGAAATATATAATTAGAAGTAATTAGGGGTGTGAATCAATTAAGCAATCATTTTACAAAAAAGAGGAACTAGCAAGAGGAAACATGTAGACAAAAACATAAATAATAGTTTAAAAATTGCAGTACTTCTTCGATAAAATAAATATACACATTCATAAAATCTGCTTATAATATAAAAATAAATTTTATTGATTATTTAAAAATAAATATACAAGCTCATAAAACCTGCTCATAGTAAAGTTCTTTTCTCTAGTTTAATCTAAATCCCTTTCAATTTCTACTGTATGCAGTGTTTAAATTAATCCATTTATATATAACTACTCCAAATTTAAGTCAAAATAATTTTAAATTTCTAAGTCTTTACAAAGTTGATTATACTAGTGATTATAAGCTTCAACATACTTCAATGAACATCTTTAAAAAGAAAAGACTTTTTTAATTTTAAAAAATGAATGGATGCATGTGCGTCACGTAAAGATTTTTTACTGCTAGTATAGTTTTAACATTCACCAAACGGTCGGTTGGGTCAGGCCTACTAACTTCAGGATGTGTTTCAACTGTCTGTCTCAGAAATACCAGGTCAGGTTACTAGTTAACTACATATTCGGCTCAGGTGCTGCGCGGACATCTGTCGGGTCTGCTCCCTTCGCTGTGCTCTTCCACCAAGAGGGAAGATTCTTCGCAGGCGACCAGGAATAGCCCTGGCCTGTCCACTGTCCGAATCTCTGGAGCATTCTCAATTTCATCGACCCAACTCCCGCTGGAATCTTCAGGCCCGCAGTGTCAAACAACCCGAAGACCGCCCCCTTTCCCTTTGTGTTGCCTGAGAACCTGTCCACGACATACCCAACAGTCTCGTATTGGATCTTCCCCTCATCGTTCCACGTGACGGAGTAGACCTCAGGAGGGCCCTCCATACGCTGGCCGGTGGGGGAGTATGTGGTGCCGGCAATCTCGAGGGGCTCTGCAGGAAAGGAGACAGAAGCGTGGCTGGAGGTCCAACGGATACTTGCAGATCTCGTGCAAGCATGAGCATTCACATCTCTGCTTCCGCTTCACACATCCGTACAGAGCCCACCCCTTGACCAGAAAGAGGGAGAGACAGAGAGAGGAAGAGAAACAAACTAGACAGAGTATATTGTTTTTCCCCCTCCTCTTCTTCATGAACACAACCGACAGACAGACAGATAGACAGACAGACAGACAGACAGACAGACCAGACAGACCAGACACACAGACAGACAGACTATATCGTCTTTCCTTCACTTCACTTTTTCCGAATCGCTCCCTTTCTTTCGGACAGACAGGCAGACAGACAGACAGACAGACAAACAGACACACCGACAGCTAGACCGACAGGCAGACACAGACAGACAGACAGGACCTTCCTTTCCTTCTCTTCTGTTTTCTTCTTTTCTTTTGGCGCGCTCTCAGTGGAAGGGTACCAGAGCTCCAGGCCTTGAGTCGTACCCTGCGGCCCTTCACTGCCCAGTGCAGGGTTGTCCTCTTGCACTTCCACATTCTTTCCATCTGGACGAGTTCGTTTCTTTTCATTTCCTTTTGCTTAGGGTCTGTCACGACGTAGCGCCGGTAACGGTTTGTTTTCAGCTTCTGCCTCTCTCTTCTTCTGGGGTTCCCTTTATCTTTTGGTTTCTTCTTCTGGGGTTCCGTTTTTCATGTGAAGGCCCCCTAAAACCCTCTCTTCTGGTTGGATCTCTTCTTTTGACCGCCCGCCCAGATGGAAAGATTGCGTGTGCGTACATGTATGAGTGTGTGTGTATGGTGCGTGTATGTATGAGTGTGTGTGTGTGTATGAGTGTTGTGTGTGGATGCGTATGCGTGTGTGACTGCTCACAGGTATAAGGACCT
>JAHBMJ010003009.1:0-13959 GCA_018398765.1 Chromera velia
AAGAAAGAAAGAAAGAAAGAAAGAAAGAAAAAAAAAAAACAAAGAAAGAAAGAAAGAAAGAAAGAAAGAAAGAGGTTCTCTCGATCTGCTTCTCTCTCTGCCTGTGTTTCTGTGCCTGCGTCTTTGAAGGAGACTTGATTTCTTTGTGTGCTGTCCATTTTTCTTTTTCTCTTCCAGCGGTTTTCAGTTCTCTCCCTCACTCGCTCTCTCTCTCGCTCTGTTTTGGCGAGCACGCGCGCATGGTTGCTTTCCATTCTTGATGCTTCTTTGCAAGTCTCTCTCTCTCTCTCTCTCTCTCTCTGTGTGTGTGTGTGTGTGTGTATGTGTGTGTGCAGTTTCTGAACCAGATGCTGGAGGGCATCAAGAACGGTCTGACGAACGAGGCTGCGATGATTGGGAGCGGCGCTGCGAGCTCGGGGGTGTACTTGGGGGCGGGGGTGGAGGGGGGGTCGGATGGGGCCTCCTCGTCTTCCTCTGGAGCGGCGGCGGCTGCAGCTGCAGCAGGGGGAGCTGCGGGGGCGGGGGGAGCCGTGGCACCGACGGCAAAGAAGAGCAAAAAGAAGTGAGGGAGAGCATGGAAGTAGAGAAACGTCGCGATTGGGACGGGGAGGGGGGGAGGCAGGGAGGGGGAAGGCCTTAGGTAGACAGACGGATGGACGGGATTTTTTTTTAATGAGTGAGTGTATTTATAAGAGGTAGGCGGGAAGTGAAGGGTGTGTGCGTTGGGGTAAGAGGCTGGGCAGGCATGTGGAGTCCTTTTTTTTTTTTCCGTCTGTGTGCCTCTGTGTCATCTCTGTCCTTGCCTGTCTCCACTCCATTGCTGCCGGCAGTTGCACCTTGCTTGCCGGTGTACAGACAGACAGACAGGCAGAGAAAGAGAAGGAGAAAGCAGCTAGCCGAATTCACATGAGGAGGGCGGTCGGTTGACTGTTTCTGTCCGCAAAGAAAGGAATGGAGGGAGGAAGAGAAACCGATCGATGCGGAGGGGGGGGAGGAAAGCCTGAGGGAGGGATGGGACCTGAGGAGAGGAATGAACTGCTGACTGAATTTTTCTTTTTGCCCTTTCCTTCCTTCCTTCCTTCCTTCCTCTCTCGGGAGAAAATTCATTTTTTCTTTTCTTTTCTTGTCACGCACTCTTCCTTCCCTTTGTACGTCTGCATGCCTGCTGCTGCGGCACATACCATGCAATCCCCTTCCTCTTTCCGTCCCTGTACCCATAAAGACCCATGAAGAGAAGTAAGAAAGGAAGCGAGAGAGAGGTGGAGGGATTGTGGAGGGAGTGAGAAGAGCCGACCATGCAGTACGTCAGGAGGAAAAGATGTGTCTCTCTCTCCCTGCTTCATCCCCTCAAAGGAAACGGAAAGGGAGGGAGGGAAATGTACTCTCTCTCTAGGCCTGGCTCGACTTTGCAAAACTATTGTGGAATGAATAAACACATCTATCTGTCTATCTGCGCTGGACTGCAACGGAACCGTAAAGGTCCGCTGCTCTTTCTTGCCTGCTTGTTTGCCTTCTCTCTGCAGGAAGGAGTCTGCTTGAATGTTTGATCTGTCCCATGCAGCCTCCCTTTCTGTTTGTTTGTTTGTTTGTTTGTCTTTCTAATCTGTGAGGGTGTGTGTGGAAGGGAAGGAGAAGACCTCTTTATCAAGGCAGGAGGGAGCTGGAAGTAGGCCGTGGAAACAAAACGGGAGGAGAGGAGAGGAGAAGAAACGAAAGAGAGAGCATACACCCAGACGAGAGAGACTAGGGGGGCCTGGGGGCCGATGTACGCCCGTGCACCCTCAACACCCGCACGCACACACACACGCACACCTACCTTTAAATTCGTATCGCCACTGAAAGAAAGCGACCCCGCCATGCACCATGCACCCCCCCCTAGCTTCCTTCGTTCCAACGCTCCCTGGACCTAATCACCCACCCACCCGAAAGATCTGCTGCTGCAAAAAAAAAGAGACGGGGGGGCGGAGGAGAAGGAAAGAGACTCCAGCCAGCCAAACCTGCAGGTCAAACCTATGCATCATGCATGGGTCTGATAGATGGTTTCAGAAATCAGAAAAAAAGAAAAGAGCGCGATCGATCGATCGATCTGACGATCAATCAAGTCAACGGACCGATCGGCGATGGATGGATGAATGGTTGGATGTGTCGTCTCTTCTCTCTTCTCTCTTTTTTTCTTCGCGTGCCTTCTCTTCTATCCATGTGCAGAAAAAAGAGAAAGGATCAGGCTAATGGGTGAGTGCCTCGATCCATCTTTCTCTCTCGTTCTCTTTCCAACCAAGATGTACATCCGTCACTTCCTTTCACCCACCATCGAGCGTTCTTCTCTTTCTCGCACATGTAGAGCTACTCTAAGCCCCTCCGTCCTCCAACCGAGTATGCGCCGCCTGGCATGGTAGCATTCTGTCAAGGGGGTGCGCGGTGATCGACTCATGGGAGATCGAGGCAGGATGGGTCTGTGACATGATAACAAGACAGATCGAGAGAAGAAAGAAACAGAAACAGGAGCTTGTCAGAAAAGACCCGATTATTCCATCAATCAATCTGTCTGTCTGTCTGTCTGTATGCACACTCCGAGTTCTTTTCGCCTCAATTAATTCGCTCGCCCGTCCGTTCGTCTACATTCAAAATGCCTCCCCATATGGATGCAATGATGCATGCACTGCAAATCACTGCAAGCTGGAATTAATTCAGTGAAGGCTGATAAAAATATGTCGGATCGAGGCAAGCGCAAAACTAGGGGTTTTGCGCTTAATCGATAATTCGCATAAAAACCGAGGTCGATGTCATGGACAATGTACAAATTGGTAATAAGTGAGTTAACCACAGTATTTATGTGTTATATATTAATTAGAAAAATATTTAAAGAAATCTAAAAGAAAATCTCGTATAATGCTAGTTGTAATGTTTTGACCACTTCTTTCATCTGAATTGACTAATGTTCAAGATTATGATAAGATGTAAAAATTAAGACACTCGATCTATATGACTGTTTAGCTTTCTAATTATCATAGAATAACTTTGATTTTAAAAATCTACTGATTACCGAGGATTGACACCTTGGCCTCCTGTATGCTCGATTTTAGATTTAGACTTAATCTAAAGCCAGTTTAATCATACTTACTAGGATTTTCTAGGAACATTCGTATAATTTCAAGTTTTGTCAACGTTTTTACATGATTATATAATAATTTAGATAATATTTCATTGAATTCATTCTTGCTAGTTGAAGTAGATTGAATTCTATTGAGTGTTAATTATTGAATTTCGGTTAAGCAGGGTCAATTCTTATCAATTCTCACAGGCCAACTGACAGATCGAATTGCAACTTCGATTCGCAAGGCGGAAGGACTTGAGTCACTTGACCTGGGCTCCCCATACGTAAAAAGATAAAAAAGTTAATTGCTCAAAATCACTTTTATCTTTTATTTATTTTTTTTTTTTCTAGATTTTTTTGAAGCAGACACTTCAAGTTCGAAGCTTAAAGCTCAGTTGATACACAAAAATAAAAAAAATAATAAATTAATGCAGGTTTTACCCCAATTAAGTTTATTTTTTTATTTTTTTAGTATGGGGAGCCTAGCACTTGACTCGAAGGCTGGCTTAGGCTGCTCATGCAGTGACGTTTTTTTTGCATGCAAGGCAAGCCAGACCAAGCCTTCTCTAATTTCTTGTCTCTGCCTAACATCTGTCTCTCGTCACACGGCCTACACCAAAAGATCGTGACAGTCTCATTCATTCATTTGTTGATGCTGACAGTCATTCACTGACCAGAGTTGTGAATTGATGTATCTAATGTATCTAGCTAAAATTTGAGGAACCCTTCTAATACTCCATTCTGTCTTGAAATAGATTTTTCAATGCTGGCCACGCCTGCGGCGCGGTTCCTTCAAGACTGTCTGCGCCTTTCATAAAAAATTTTTAAGTTATTTCAAGTGTACTTTATTTCGAAGGCGTGCTACCTTCAAGTTAAACCGTGCCTGCGGCGCAGGCGTTTCAAGTCTGGCCGCGCCTACGGCATGGCGTTTCAAGTTTACTAGAGTGTCAAGGGGGTTATTTGAGGGGTCAGGTGGATGTATAGCCAAATGTAGCCAAAGTTTTCTGATATTTTAAATTTACTAGTATAAATTTTATTCTTTAGGGGTTTACTTTTATAGTAAAAGCGATGAATTACACCCCTCTCCCTCCCTTGTACCCTGGACCCCACCCCCCCCTCTGACGCAAAAGTTCGGGGTAAGTCCCCATACCCCTTCCCCCTCCCCGGGGACCCGGGACCTCCCCCAGGAGGGTGGGGTGGGGTGAGGACCGTGAAGTGGGGGAAGGCCCAGAAGGGGAACCAAAAAAGCTCATTGAATATGAGCCATATACCCCCCTTCTAAGCCATATACCCAATATATCCAAATATATCCAAAAATTGTGGACCGGGAGCCAAAGAAGGCAAGTACACTGATCGAACCTTGTCTGAAATGAGTGCGCGCACGTTTTGTATGGTTGTTCAGCCTTTAGCTTCAGCCTAGGCTGCGGAGGGTTGAGGTTGTTCATATTCATGCGGAAGCAGGCTAAGCTGCGGCGGTTTGCTCCTTTTGTTTACAACTGCATGCATGGGTTGCCATTTGTCTCTGGTCTCAGAGACTCTAGGCTTAACCACAATTAAGTAAGTAAGTATCCAAAGTTGTGACCCCAATGGATGTATAATGGAGTATCAATTGATGTATCCAAACATTTCAAAACTCTGTCACTGACAGCTGGGCCGGCGACCAGACCGACTTTTTTGCATCTTTTGCCCCGGCCCGTCATTCCTCTTGATCGATCCGATCCTTTTATTTTCTTTGATCATGGATTAGATGAAAGAAAGAAAGAAAGAAAGAAAGAAAAAAAGGCAGACAGAGATGATCGAACAAAGGTCCATGCATACACCTATACAGGACAAAAAAGACAAACGAGGCAACAATGAAGTCAGACATCTGAAACAAGCAAAAATGCCAACACAAACAGTCGCTCATGCAATTTGGTTTCCTCCCCTTTATTCCCTCGATCCCCTCGCGTCTTAATTTCCTCGATGAATCTGCAGCCTCTCCTCCGGAATTCTCTTCTTGTTCCTCTGAATGAAAATAAACATACGTGCGATATTCCTCCTCTCCTCATTGCTGTCGACCTTCTGCTTTCGTCTCATTCAACTAACTCCTTTCGTTGTATTCTCTACAGAGTGCACATACATGTACAGACACACACCCCAACCAACGAACTTGCCTTGCGTGCATTCGATGGGACCCTCCCTTCTGTACATGCACTCACTCTCTCACTCACTCGTAAATTCTTTCGCAAACAAACCTGTCTGCCTGGCTCAAACCTCAGAGGGTCCCTGTCCCTCTCTGTTACTTTCTTTCTGTTGCTGCCTCCCTCACTGATCGATCCTTCCTTCCTTCTTACGTGCTTGGATCACAAACAGCTACGCACACCTTCAGGATCACCCATCTGACTCAACGCCTCTGGCCTACAACCTCGCTCTATCAACAGTCAAACAAAGTCTTCAATGCTACCATTTGCTTCCTCCAGATTCTTGCCCTCCCTTCCTTCCTGCCGTCGCAGCCTTCCGTCGAACTACGGCATGCTGCTTGCAGGTGAGAAGAGCTAGGGGAGAGGAGATAAAGGAGCTGGAGGATTCAGTGGGGACTTCCTTTCGTTCATTCATGTATTCATTCCCTCCCTCCCCAACTCGATCCCTCACTCAGTTTCGACCTCGTGTTCATCAACACTCCCCCCCTTACTGCACGCCGCCCCGCACCCCCCACAACTGCACCCCGAGCACGTGCACGCATCCCAAACCCCTCCTCCTCTCTGCATGGGCCCAGAACGCGACAGACCGGCAGACGCCCCTTCAATCACAGAGGACAAACCACGAGATGCCCCCCCCACGGCACCCCTCAACCCATCATTCCATCCCCGGAACACAGACATGCTCCTTGCAGAGGCACCGTGAAAGAATCTCTCCATCCCCAAAGTCATCTGACGCACAATTCCGTCATCTGGGACCACCTGCAGCACCTCCTCGCCAAACTCTCCTTCCAAGGCACTCACCATCATTCCAGGCTTGCACACCACCACCACTCGTTTCTCCCTCTCCCCCTTCTCCATTTCCGGAAAGTCTAGGAACGCTACCGCCGCCTCCATCTTCACCTTCAAGAATGGATCCGAAAAGTCGTCCCCCTTCACAAGCCGGCGCCTCACCTCCGAGACCCCGACTTTACCCCCAAACAGCCCCCCGACCCCCCCACTGGCATGCCCTGGCCGATGTTCAGACTCCACAACCAGAACCAACACCCTTGCCCTCACACGGGACCCCAGCAGAGCCCCCGTGTACTCTGTCTCCACCCGGGCGGGCACGTTCGAGAGCTGTCGGGTCTCTGCGTTCTCAACCACCGCCACACCCCCGCAGCCGCCGGCCACAGGCACAACCCCAGAGTCGAGAAGGGTCCTCACGGCTCTCCACTCAATGACGTCGATGGGCTTGGGGGCAGGCAGTAGGCACAGCCAGCCTGCTTGGGAGTGCGTTGCTGCAAAGGGGCAGCCTTGGAACTCCTCCTCCCCCACCCACTCCCCCACAGGCACAGAGGGCGTCTGGAAGGCAGGGTCGCTGACGTTCACGAGAACCTGTGAGACAACAGACACGGCTGAGGGGGGAGGATAGGGGCTGGATGGGGAGGTCATCAGGGAGAGCTCGTTCTGCAACAGCTGTTGGAGTTTTTGTCCCAAGCGGCCTTGGCAGGGGGCTACACAGAAATCGTCTTGGCTCCATCTGTTGGGTCCTCTACGAGGCCCCGGCATGTCTTGTGAGGGGCCTTCACCGTGTGTGACTGCGACTTTCATCCCCTTCTTGGTGACCAACTGCGCGACTTCTCGGCAGATGCCAGAGGCGGCTGGGTAACGTTCTGAAAGGGAGAGGGGAGTAGAGGGAGCGCCTTCCTCAGCAACCAGGCAGTTGCTTGGAATGACCACTACGGCAACGGCATCCTTCAGCCCGGGCTGCCGAACATTGGAGCGCATTTTCCTTGTCAGGTGACTCTTTTAATTTCAATCGAATCGAAGGAATGCAGGCAAACTGGCAAGATGGCCGTAAACAGACTCTTGCGTGGAGACGGATCAAAATTGTTTTGCGTTCCGAAACTCTTCCAGTCGGTCTTCAGGCAATCATCACGGCCGGACGTCGACTCTCAAACTGTACATACAGACTCTTAATTCTGATGAAGTGCTCAGTATACGCGTACATAGGTCTCGAGAAAGGATGACCATGGATGACCGGAACATTTCGACCCTCCCATGGCCCCGGAAAGCGAAGCGGGGGGCACTTAGAAAACAGAAATACTCCAGCCCACGTGCACGCTGTCTTTCGGCAAAAATCTGACGCAAGCAAGCTTGCGAACGGCCCCGGAAAGCAAGAAAAATGAGAACTTCACGATTGACGCACGCAGGCCAGCCGATCGGGCAGTCGCGCCGACCCCCCCCCCCCGCGGGAAAAGCCGTAGAACCCCCCCTTCCCCCGGGAAAAAGCCCGGGGATGCAGCCTGTTGCTTTCCGGGGCCACTGACGCACGCATGCATGACGACGCACGCTTTTCTGGACCATTTGGGGCGGGATCTTTCCGGGGCCTTTTTTTGGCAAAAATCGGGTAATCAGGTCTGAAGTCTACCTGACGCACGCACATTTGGCGCACATTCAGCCTTTCGGGGCCGGGTTTTTGCCGAAAGACAGCGTGCATGGGGGTATTTCTATTTTCTAAGTGCCCCCCGCTTCGCTTTCCGGGGCCACCCTACCCCAAAAGGCTGAATGTGCGCCAAATATGCGTGTGTCAGGTGTGGCCCCGCAAAGCGAAGCGGGGGGCACTTACAAAATAAAAATACCCCAGCCCACGTGCGTGCACGCTGTCTTTCGACAAAAACCCGGCCCCGAAAGGCTGAATGTAACCCTGGAAAGCGAAGCGGGGGGCACTTAGAAAACAGAAATACCCTAGCCCACGTGCATGCGTGCACGCTGTCTTTCAGCAAAAACCCGGTCCCGAAAGGCTGAATGTACGCCAAATGTGCATGCGTCAGGTGAACTTCAGACCCGATTACCCGATTTTCACTAAAAAAAGGCCCCGGAAAGATCCCGCCCCAAATGGTCTAGAAAAGCGTGTATGAACCTGCGTCGTCATGCATGCGTGCGTCAGTGGCTCCGGAAAGCAACAAGCTGCATCCCCGGGCTTTCTTCCTAGGGGAGGGGGGGTTCTGCGGCTTTTCCCGCGGGGGGGGAGGTCGGTATAACCACCTGATCGGCTGGCCTGCGTACGTCAATCGTGAAGTTCTCATTTTTCTTGCTTTCCGGGGCCGTTCGCAAGCTTGCTTACATCAGATGACCCGCAATGCCAAGCCATGGCAGCCATGCATGCACCCCGCGGATGCATGCGAAGGGCCCGGAAAGCGTAAAATTAACTAGCTTCGTGTGTATTAATTTTTGAAATATTTTTGAGCGCTCTCAGCGATCTTTCCGGGGCATTTGTGCGTATATCAGAATCGCGGTCAGAGATCCAAGGATCACTGGGACTCTTCCCAACAATTCTTCTTCGTTTGCTCTAGTTTGCTCTCGATAACCTCCCTGAACCTAAGTTCCACTTAAAGAAATATAATCAAGATAATCTCTATCTGCGACATCGTTTTTCAAGAGACCATCTACGCTGCGGGCGTAGACGAGATATGCGGCTTTCAACCCGGGCTTTGACTTTCAAGACACCGTAAATGACGGTAAATGATCCGTGTTTGCGACACGGACTTTCAAACTTATTAAAACTTATCCAAAAATGCGGCTTAAACTTTCAATTAAGTAGTAGTTAGGTTTAGGGAGGTCCTCTCGATCGAAGATCTCCTTGCTACTCTTTGTATCATTGAATGATTAGAGAGTTCGGTATGTAGAGAGAAGGGAGACCATGAGAGAGATGATTGACGATTATTGAGAGGTCGATAGAGTGACTAGGATTGTTTCTTTACTATGATTCATACAAATGCCTCAGTGGGGCCTAGGTCGAAGGATTAAATCTATGCAGGAAATGCTAGATTGACCAGAACCTTACACAGCCGATACGGGTTACCGGCTTTAACCCTATACATCATCATCATCATCATACTAGCTGTTTTTTTTAGAATGATGACGTCTTAATTACATAAATTGCACTTTTACGCACATATACTGGAGTTGTTGTAATTGCTTACATCCAATTCAAGAATTACTCTCCATGAATGAATGATTTTCTAATCAGACTCTTCCGCTTCCTTCATGTAGGCTCCCGCTTTCCTCGCTGCATGATGTCTCGAACGTCGCATGCATGATTTTTTTGTGTGGTCTATCTCTGTGTGCGTTTGAGCGTGTGTATGTGTGTAAGAGACATTCCGATCGACACACCGATGAAGAGAGAGAACAGACCCTTCATGAATGAATCCCATAATTCATTCGTCTGGCTTCCCTCAGCATACACAACATGCATGCACTGTCAGACAGTCACTCGACGCGGTCAACTTCTCCCTCTCAGGTCCATCTCGCCCTCCACCAACTTCTCTTGCCCCCCCTCCCGATCCTCTTAATTCCCCCTGAATCCTCTTCCCCCCTCCCTCTGTCCCTGTCTGTCTGTCTCTCTCTCTCGCGCGCATCCATTTCAGTCCCCCCCCGTTTCTGCTCGCGGCCTTCCTTCGGCGATTACTTTGTAGAGAATGAAGGGGCCGGTCCCTACAACAAACCGAAAGCCGCCCCCTTCCTTCTCCTGGTCCCCTCCCTGCATTTGAGACCACTCGCTATGCAAGCAGGAGGGAGGGAGGAGAGGGCGACACCGCTTCCCCCCCCCCCCNAGAAACCGAGCCCGAAGGAAGCGGAGGCGCTGTCACAGCAGACGGACCCACAGAGCCAAACGGACCCGAAGAGATCTCGCAACGACATTGCATGGTGGGTGCAAACTCTGCATGCAGGGGTGTGAGCAGGGAATGAAGGGGCCTGCTGTCACTGTGGCGGCGTTGGTGGCGACGCGTCCCTGGAGAAAGGCCCTGCAGGTCTCGGAGACCGACGCGGTGATCGACTGCTTGGATCTTCTTTCTTTCTTTTTGGCTCTGCTCTGTGGGGACGTATCGGGGGCATCTGAGAAGTCCGACCTCATGCACTGCGTCTGGCCACGAGTGGAGGCCGGGAGCGTTTTTGGAAGGAACGCTCTTTCTTGCCGTCTCGCCGAGAGGGGCTTGAAGACCCTCGGGGGAGGGGGAAGGAGAACAAGACTGGGGGGGAGGAATCATCGGACATATCATCCACCCCCACTGTTGTCACCCCCCCAACCCGGCACGGACATTGGAGGGGAGTGGGAAGGCCTTCCTGTCGCAGCATCTGCATGTTGGGCGTCTGGAAGGAAGGAATTTGTTGGTCGAAGTCTTGGAAGGAAAAGATGTCGGGTGCATGCGTGTGCCTGCACTTGCTTGCATGGCAGGGGGGCGGTACGTTGAACAGAGAGACAGAAAACCCACCATGCACCATAAGGAGCCCATCCGGCCGGCGGAATCGTTGGAAGGGCTGCTTTCTTGCAAGCAAATGAGGAGCCTGGATTCGTTCGTTCGTTCGCTCGTACTGCACATGCAGCTAGGGACGGGGTGGGTGGGGTGTTGCTGTTCATCCATCCGCCTGCCTCTCGAATCCCGACAGGTAGGTAGACTTGGCTTGATCTGGCTCTGCTGCGGCTGCTGTGGTGCATACACTTAGCAGCAGATAAAAAGTTCTTGGGAGGAGCAAGAGCGGGGAGGGAACTCTGGCGCCTGCACAGAATGAATACACTCAGACGGATTTCGTTTTCTCATTTTTCTCGGAGGTGACGAAGGCACAATGGAACAGGAATGCGAGCAGCTTATTGTTTATCTCTCCGTTGCGAAGCAGACAAGATGAAACTGACTGTGTTTCCCTGCATGTTTCGCTCGTCTCTCCGAGAGAGAAACAGAGAGAGGGGGGGGGGGCGGGGGGCGGGGGGGGAGAGGAGAAACCATCGAGACACAAAGTAAGCCAATGATGTCATGCATGCATGCTAGAAGGAAAGAAATACAGAAGCAACTACAGAGAAAGAGCAAGAGGAGCACGGGAGCAGTAGAACAAGTCGCTCGCCCTCACAAAAGTCATTGGAAGAAACCAAATGGAAGAATGACGGCATGACGGTGACCGGATGAAAAAAAGAACTCTCGGGAGGGAACTCCCAGACTGCATGCAGGGCTAGCTCGACTGACACTTACTTTTTCGATCGCGCCTTCCCTTCAGTCTCCCTCTCCCCAGTCAAGGAAGGGCCTGTCTCCGGCCTGCGCGCTGGATCTCACAGAGAAGAGCTAGCTTCATTTTCTTCTCTCTAGCTGCATGCCCCGGTGTCCGTCGACGCTCTCCACCTCCATCTGCATGCGCCGAATTCTTCCTAGATCAACCCCCGCAAACCATACAGGCACCTGCTGAATTGCGGGCGGCAACAAGATAGAGCAGGGACATGACAAAGCAGCCCAAGTAAACCAAATTTTTTCCTTTCTCTTCTCCTGTGTTGTGGTCTATGCGCGCTCTTGAGCAGGGACACTGGCACAAGAAGAGAGGGAGCAGGGATTCAAAACAAAACAATGTGGGAAGAATCACTTGCACAGGGTGCCATTACACCGATCTCTGTTGGCTTGATCTCTGACATATGCATGTATGCAAGTATGTACACGTATGTATGAAAATACGTAAATGCATGTATGTGTATGGAGAGAGACCCACTTTTGCATCTGCCTCCGTGTATCGTCTCCCGTGCCGTGAAGCGCGCTCTCACTCCACCCCTCTTTCTCCGCTGGCGGACCAGCAATGCCGTCAATCGAGACAGGAACCCCGCACAAACAACAAAGGGGGCGGACAGAAAAGCAGAGGAGGTTCATGAGCGCTGGATCAGCGAAAGCACAAGCCCGCATTGATTTCATAAAAAGCTGCATGCGTATGTGTGCCTGCATGAGATGATGATTGCATAAGGTGGCGATGGGCACGATGGAGGGCATTCATTTTTAATTCAAGTTGAAGCATCTGAACGATAGGGGGGGTCTGGTCCGAGCTCGGAGGAACGATGCAGCCACTCAGCGGCTCCATCTTCCAAGACCAGGTGCGTTCCTCCAACAACAAGTTGAACGTGAAGATTTCTATCTAGCTCTCTTTCTTGTTCTCGACCAGTCGATCTTCGTGCCCGCCTATCTGCTCGATTCACTCCTCTCTATCTATGCTGCGGAGGCCCCCGGGGAAAGCGCGAAACAGATCTCACTGTTTGCCTGTTTCAGTGACGCTTCCCACCATCGTCTTACATTGAACATACGACTCAAAAGTCTTTTCGCATTGCATGTGTGCTCCAAGGAAAGAATCCTGGCTCTCGACTATATCTCATTGTCTCATCGGATGCAACATGTTGCAACAACATTCACTCAGAGGAAACAATCATCGAACAGAGACAAACTGGCGGAAGTGATGGAATGCGAGCAAGGGGTGAGTACTCTCAGACTTCCGAAGAGCTCATGGACCGGAGGGGACCCGGGCCGCCCCTCTTACCAAGCCGGAAGGTGAAACCCAAGAGTTGCCCTGGCTGCCTGTGCTGGGTGCATGTGCATGTGTATCATGCAGGTGCAAGAAAAGACGATGCACAACTAGGAGAGATCGAGAGCTAAGGCACTCACCCAATCGTCAAATGCAGTCTTTGGTTCACCACCGGGCGTCTCCATGGTTTTGCGATTGCCGTCAGACACGTTGATGATAAGTTGAAGGGGCAGACGGAGAGCAGTCAGATTTCTCAATATGACAGGTGCGGCAGACAGGAAGCCCCAAACTTTCTTCCCTGCGATCATCTGCATCCAGACAGTAGTGTTGCGTTACACAAAAGCAGGGAGCAAAAGAAAGGGATGCAGCCATGGATCGTAGAACAGAAGGGAGTTGCCCACGAACAGTGGAAGAGAAGAAGAGAGAACGGCTAAGAGAGAAGGATGATCTCAAGACTGAATTCTCAGGCGAACTAGGCGAACTAGGCGAACATGTCGAAGCGAGTGGAAACCCCAAAGAAATTGTCTTTCCAAAATGCTTCATCAATTGTCTGAAAAGAAAACGTTTCGAGTAGGGAGAAACTTTGCCTGCTTTTGCCACACCTCAACAGCCCATCCCTGAGCGAGCCAACAAACTAACCTTCCAGCCCTTTTCTGAGAGCATTCCAAATCAAGCCCCTCCTTTGCTTCTAAAAATATGGGGCCATCGTCGCATCTGGCTGTAGCCCTCACGGAACCAGAGAAACTCTGGTGCAATCTTTCCATGTTTGGACTGAAACACAGATACCCGGCCCGACACTCCAGAATTAACTCGTAGACGAATCCCATGCACCCTTCGATCAGCGAACCTGCCCGCAGCATCCCAAAAGTGGGGGAACCGAGGGGAACAGAGTATGAACAGAGTGTGTGACGATCCAGTACCAATTTGATTTCATCAGCTACAAGAATGCGCAGGCATTGACACGCAGGCGGAGTGGTTTGAGGAGTTCAGAAAAGGAAAGGTCACTGTTGTTCAGAAGTTTGTAACAGAAAATCAGAAAATCTACATCGATATACATCGATATGTATAGTTCTCCTTTTGTGGTAAACGCGGGACCTCTAGTAGACATCCGAGGGAAGAAGGGGGGGCTGTGAACACAGACTGTTCTGATGAAGAGCTCAGTACGTAGGATGCAATAGGATGCATGACCGGGGTCGCATGTCAACGCCGGGCGGCGCCCCGGATCATTGAGCTGAAGGCATGCACCGCGAGGCGCCGCCGCGCGCGCTTTAATACAGCAAATCGCCGCCGCGCCTGAATCGGGCCCCATGCCTGCAGCAAAAACTCGGCTTGAAGCCCTCAGATGAGAGGTTGGCCCCGAAAAGCTAGCTTCATACACTA
>JAHBMJ010003010.1:862-5862 GCA_018398765.1 Chromera velia
GCACACACACACACATACACACACACACACACACACACACACACACATACACACACACACACACACACACACACACACATACACACACACACACACACACACACACACACATACACACACACACACACACACACACACACACATACACACACACACACACACACACACACACACATACACACACACATACACACACACACACACACACACACACACACACACACACACACACACACACACACACACACACACACACACACACATACACACACACACACACACACACACACACACACACACACACACACACACATACACACACACACACACACACACACACACACATACACACACACACACACACACACACACACACACACACACACACACACACACACACACACACACACACACACACACATACACACACACATACACACACACACACACACATACACACACACACACACACACACACGCACGCACACACACGCACACACACACACACACACACACACACACACACACCCGCACACACACGCACACACACGCACATACACACACGCACACATACACACACACACACATCCAGAGAGAGAGAAAGAGAGAGACTCCGATGCCTCCTTGGAAGGAAAAGCGGGCGACAGACATCGACTGCTGACTGACTTTCCGAGTTGCTCAAGGGTTAGTCCTTCTTTTTCCTTTCCAGCCACTTCATGAATAACTGCATGGTCAAGGAGGTAGGGTGGGGAGGCGATCCAGACCCTCCCGCCGCCCCCCAGGCCCCCCTCGTTGGCTTGCTGCATTGAAGTACAGTGAAGTGGATGGAGTGAGCTGGAATTACACAAAGATTTGATATTTTGCTTTTCGATCAGTGCCTTCGTGCTGGTTCACCTCGTTTGAGGATCAGGCTGGTCTGTCAGGGTGTGTGTCCTTCAAACTTGAACTTAGACAGCCAAGCACAAACTGCACTGAATGCTCTGAAAATTTCGTGTGCGATTAGTTTCGTCTCTTTCTTTCTCTTTTTGCCTTTTTTTCTTTCTCACGGGCATCCATGGTGTATTCATTAGTTGAGGAAATTTAAATAAGAGCTCGGTCTCTCTGGGGGTGCTGCGACAAGAAGAAGGAAGGATCATTTGAAGGAAGTGTGAAGAAGGATCATTAATTTGAAGTGTGAAGGTGTGGAGATCAAGAAGAGGACGACAGCGCGCGCATGGAACGAGAGCTCGACGAGGAGATAAACAAGACAGAAAGCCGGTCAAAAAATGGAAGCAGAACAATGAAGCTCCACCGTCCGACAAAAGAGAAGGGCAAGTACGTCTCCGTATACGTCGACAGTTGACGCGGAGACAGATCGAGGCGCAGCCCCTCCAAAACCGACATGCACCATGGATGGTTGACAGCTCAAAGGAGGGTAAGAAAAGGACTCTGAAACTGACGGGAGCCACACTTGAACTCCGCAAGTAGTAACGTCGTTGCACTGGCGGGGTTCTGGCGGCTCCTGCATGTGAGAGAAGCGACCGGGACTCCGAGGCGCAATTGAAGAAACAGGCAAGGGCTTGCTTGAAACACCTTAGAGAGGCAGCGGACAAGCATGCAGTCAATCCACGGCGGGACAGAGAAGAACGGATTGCACCAAAGACACACGGACGCTAGCTGGCGCGAGGCCTAGAAAGAGAGGACAGTGAACGAGCTAGTGACTTCAGATTGATCGATTGATGCAGGGGATCAAAGACCCGAAGTGCGTTGACTACTACTCAGACCCAGATCCTAGAGGAAGGGCATTTGTCCCAGTGACAGAAGGTCCCTTCTGTGGCTTGCATGACAATGTGCCTCTCCCTTCTTTCCTTCCTTTCTTCTTCATGGACGTCTCTATCTGCACTCAAAGTCTCACAACTCCTCATGGCTCAACGTTCTTTTTGTCCGTGATCGCGTTTGCAGTCTCTCTCCATCTCTATCTGACCCTAGTTTCTGACCTCAGTTTTGAAAGAGCTCCGAGAGATCTATCTCCTCTGGGTTCGATGGCATTGGCTCTCCCAATCGCCCCCCGAGAGGCGTTGCGTTTGCCCCCGTCGCCGTGGCCCCCTTCGGTTTTTTGTCTCTGCAGGTAGGGGTGCAGGCATGAAAGCACATGCACGACAGAGAGCAAAGAAGGAAGATGGGCGTCCTGACCAGGCTCTTCTTAGCCGCCTCGATCAGTCCCTGAAGTTGAATTAATCATTTCTTGCCAACAACTCTCAAGAAGGTCCGAAGCGAAGAGGGCTCAAAAGGACAAAGAAGAAGAAGAAGACTACTCGCCCAGCTACTCGCTGCATACGTGGCAAAAGAAGAAAGAATGTAGTTTGACTGCATGCAGGGAAGGAATTCGGCCATGAGTCAACAAGTCGATGCAGCCGCATGCAATGATTCCTAAGTTCCGACGGCCAGCGAAATACTTGCCCGCCAGACAGCAAGCCGGCCTAGCTTAATTGTCTTGATTCGATTGCCTATCTACCCACACCCTGACAAACTCATTCACTGACTGCCTGACCGACTCACCAACAGACACAAACCCCTGCGTTCGCTCTTCTAGAAGATCCATCCCATCCTATTCGCTCCTCCCTCCTCCCTTCCTTCCACACACCTGCTTTCCGATCTCCTCTCCCCCCTTCCTTCCACACCTCCTTTCTGCTCTAGTCTTTCCCCTTCCTCCACATACCTCCTTTCCCCTCTCCTCTCCCTCCTTCCTTCCACACACCTCCTTTCCGCTCTCCTCTCCCCCCTTCCTTCCACACACCTCCTTTCCGCTCTTCTCTCCCCCCTCCCTTCAACACACCTCCTTTCCGGGCAGAAATTAAGGCAGCTGACTGCCGAGCCTCACTTTGGAAAGAGAAAGAGAAACATTACCCCTCCTCGACCGGAAAGAGAAAGAGAAACATTACCCCTCCTCGACCGACCAGTGTCTGGGTCCGGCGCTGGCGTCGTACTCCTTCTTGTGGCGCTTCTGGCCGAACTTCTTTGCCCTGAAGCTGCAGGACGTACATGCAGGAGAGACGAGTTGCTTGCACGGTTTATCTCCGTTGATTCGATCAAGTGCGTACGTGCATACTTTTTTGAGACAGCTGAATCATAGAGCTCGAGCCGAAGTAAGGAACAAAAACTTCCTGAGTGGACACGAAAGGGAATTAATTCAGGAATTAAGGCAATCAATCTTTTGAGACCTCGATCCATCATTCAGATTTGATTCTTGCTTTGTAAGATCTCACTCACTCATCTCATTGATTTGGGTGACAGACTGACTGTCTGACTGAGGACCTGACTGCGACTCACTGACTGTCTCACCGACAAACAGACTGACTGACAGACTGACGGACGGACGGACTGACTGACTGACTGACCGACGGACGGACGGACTGACCGACGCATGGACGAACTGACTGACTGACAGACTGACTGACAGAATGAATGAATGACTGACTGACTAACGGACGGACGGACGGACGGACGGACTGACTGACGGATTGACTGACTGACGGACGGACGGACTGACTGACCGACGGACGGACGAACTGACTGACTGACAGACTGACTGACCTGATGAGGTGCTTTTCTGCCGATCGGTCTCGGACCCGCCTTCCCAGAGAAGCATCGACTCTCCTCAGCTCGACGTCCCGCATCCTGCAAGGAAGGCGAAGGAAGAAGATCGAGATTAAATATGTACTTCCTTCAGCACTCACTCACTCGAAGTTCCAGGCCCCCCAAACCCCAAAAGTTCCAAACCCAAAGACACGACCCCTCCCCTGTTTGTCGGGTATGCTTCCTTCAGCAAGTACTGACGGACTGACTGACGGTTGCCCGTGAGGGCGGGGGAGGAGGCGCCGCCAGGGAGGGAGGGGGGGAGGAAGAGGGGGGGACCGCCGGAGCGATCGAGGGGGGGAGGTGGTGGAGGAGGCGACGCGGGGGGGCGGGAGGAGACGTTTCCTCATCTCTCCCTCCCTCTTCTGCGCCTCCTCGGCTGCCGCCCTCGCCTCCACCAGGTCTTCCTGCAGGCTCTCCCTCTCCTCCCCTTCTTCCTCTCCCTCTGCTGCTGCTGGCGAAACGCTACCTGCAGCTGAACACATTGCAGCAGGGTCAGGGGAATCAAGAAAGCAATGAAAGAACGAAGTCGTGACTCGGTGAATGAAGTAGAAAAAACTAAAAGCCAACAAGGAAGAGAAGAGGCAAGGAAAATATGAGTGAGTCATTTGATAAGGTTAAGAACAAATGCACGAACAGACAAACGAAAAAGAAAGGAGAGAGATCGCATGAACGCATCAAGAAAAAAGCGATGCAGAGAACGTAAAAATCACTTGATGGAAGGAAGGAAACACAAAACAATGAAAGAAAGCAAGAACCGAGGACGGAAAGGAAAGAATGTGGGAAGGAGGCAAAGGAAATCAGAAAGAAAGGATTGATTGCATGAAGAAAACGAAGCAAGGACCACAGAATTGAATGGATGAATGGACTGCTTCCAAGAGAAATCAAAAACACCACAGGGAATAAAAAAAGAAGCAGGCGGATCGACACAGGCAATCTGACTGTCAAAAGCATACGTAACTGAATGCTGACAGCAAAACTGTGCGTGCATGCAATCAAAGACAAAGGGTACATGATGTCAAGACGCACAGTATGCATACAACCATGCAGACCCTAATGGCAACGATCGATGTCTTCTGAAACGTTAAATTTTGAAAGATCAGTGGATGAGTCTACGAGAGGTCAGAGACTTATGGCAAGGATCTCTGTCTCTTTCCCCTCGAGAAGGGCGGACATCTCTTTCTCTTTCTCCCTCCCCCTTTCCTTTGCCCGGGCGGCCTCTGCATAGCACACAGGCAAAGCAACCAAAGCGTCGATCCATTTGATGCATGGATAAAATTAAATTTGGAGTACCCGCCCGGCCTTAATCATTCCATGCGATGAAGGTGATTCAATCCATTCATCGGATCGGTGGAAGAATTTATACGATGATTGCTCTGCTCTCC
>JAHBMJ010003011.1:5705-20705 GCA_018398765.1 Chromera velia
CCCCCGGTGCATTCTGCGTGTGTGCGTGTGCATGTGTGAGCGGTGCATGTGTGTGCGTGTGCATGTGTGTGTGTGTGTGTGTGTGTGTGTGTGTGCGCATGTGCATGCAGGTCTCGCACGTATACGCCCCCGCGGAGAGTGCGGACGCTGACGACTTGGGGTCTGCCTCTGTGTTCTCCACCAGGGACAGAATCATCCTCTTGAACCATTGCGTGATGAGCAGACAACAGGGGAGCGCGGGGATCGGTGAGTCAGTCAGTCAGTCAGTCCGTCGGCAGAAAAGGAACAACAAAAGAGCAGTGAACGTAGAGCAATTCGAAAGGCATTGACTGTTCCTGCTCAACCGCTTTGGGATGATGGGACCACAGGGGCGCACGTTGGGTGTTGGGTCTCTCTGAAATCAATCAGCGTCCCTCAATGCTCCCTGTTGAATATTTTTGGTCTAGCTGCCCCCTCATTCAATTTAAGTTATCGGTTTCTAAGACCTCTCGCTTTTTGCCCTTTCCCCCCCCCCTTTTTGTTCGCAGACGTTGCGGGGCTGAAACGGTCAGGGAACATTCTGGCGTACTTTCCTCTCCATGAGACGCGCCTGAGGGACAAATTGGACGAGAAAAGCTTCGACGCCTTCGTGTGGGGATCCAAGCTTGGACACGTCAGTCGCATTTGAATATTCCCGCGTACATTGCTGTTCTCTCTGTTCTCCCTTTGGTGGTTGCTGTGTTTTGTTCAGTACTCGGTTTTTGTTCTGTCGGGCAGGCAAGAAATGAGTGGGGAGGGAAGGGCGCAAAGAAGGTGAGTGCCTTGGTTCGAAACTCTGCGTGTGTTTCTTGAACTGGAATAATATCATTTTTGCAGCAGTGTTCTTTTTCCGTGCGATAAAAACAAGTACAGGAACTTTCTCTAATGGGCTCTCTCTTCTTTCTTCCTTCCTTGTTTTTTCCTTACTTGCAGGTACGCGACTACTTCGGAGAGAAGGTGGCGTTGTACTTTGGGTGGTCCTCCTACCTGACATTCTGGCTGTTCCTCGCCTGCTTTCCGGCTGCGGTGGACTTGGTGTTCGACATCCTCTTCATGTCCCCAGACAACATCACAACCCCTCTGTTTGCCATTTTCATGGTCAGTCTGTCTGTCTGTCTGAGATCCGCAGGCAGGCAGGAAGGAAGGAAGGAAGGCAGAGAGGCTTTAAGGGGGGGTGGAGATCATGAAGCATTGGAATGATGAAGATTCGTGTTCCTTGGGATTTGTTTCGGTCTTTCTGCATCGCCTCCAGCGGTCCTCGCCTCTCTGAGAATGGAACAGGGAAAGACCCACCCATAGCAAAATATGTCGTGAGCAGCTTACCTGCCTGCCTGCCTGCATTGGTTTCGTCTGAGATCATTGGAGACGTTTCCTCCTGCGGTGGTTCGTTTTCCTTTTCCTTCCTGCTCTTCGACCTGCTTGGCTGGATGGATGATTGGATGGATGGATGGATGATTGGATAATTGGATGGGTGGATGGATGGATGGATGGATGGATAGATGGATGGATGGATGGATGGATGGATCTCCCTGACTGTCTTCACAATTTCTTCCCTTCAAGCAAGTAGAATGGATAGATGGAGGTGCTGTTTGAAATTGATTCACTCCTCTGCAGGCTCTTTGGGCGTCTCTCTTCACGCACTTCTGGACCCGCAAAGAGGCAGAACTGTCAGTCAGTCAGTCAGCCAATCAGTGGGTTTGTTTGTTTGTTTGTTTGTTTTTCGAACTGTCTTAACTCAGACTGTCGGCCAGTCTGCCGGAAGCAAAAGGAAAAACGACACAAAGCCTGTCTCTTTCTTTGTTTTACTGTCTGCCTGCGTATTTCTGTCTGCGCTTGAGAAGAAGAAATGGCATGGTGGAACGTTGCTAGATTCATCGTGTTCTCTCTCGTTGGTTTGTGTTTCCCTTATTGGTTGCATGAAGTCAGTCAGGGGATCTGGCAAGGGACCGAAAGGGAAAAGGAGGGGTGGGAAGAGGAAGAGGTATGCAAAAAGATGAGGGAGGCAGCAGCAGATTTGTTTGTTATTCGAACATGTGCTTCTGGTTGCTTGAAATTGACTTGATGTGAGAGATCGAGAATAGAATTCCTCCGCCTCTTTCTTCACCATGTATACATGTCTGCAGGTCCGTTGAGTGGGGCACATTCGACAACGAGCCCGAGTACGAATCCCCTCGACCGGAGTTCAAGGGAGATGTGCGGTACAACCCGGTGACGAGAAAACCCGACCTCCACTATCCCTTCATGAAGAGACTGCCATTCATTATCCTCTCATCCATCGTCATTGCAATCGTCACGGTCGGTCGGTCTGAATGAATGAATGAATGAATGAAAGAAAGAAAGAAAGAAAGTGAGGAAGGAAGGAAGGAAGCTAGGGAAGGAAGGAGGGAAGGAAGGAAGGAAGGAAGGAAGAAAGAAAGGAAGGAAGGAAGAGAAAAAGGAAAGAAAAGACGATTGGTCTGTCTCTTTGTCAATCTCTCGGCTTCATTGGTTTTCTGCCTGTCAATCTTGTTTTCTCTTCCAGCGATTCCTCGTCTCCTGCTTCTTGTCATTCATTTTTTCTTTTTGCTCGGGACGAGATCGAGGGTCGGGAGAATCCACTAGCCTTTTTAGACTGCTGGAGAAAGCTTTCTGTTCATCCGTCACTGCGCGTTGTTCTGTATGGTCCCTGTTTGTCTGCTCTTTTCCCTTCCTGCTTGTAGGTTATTGCCATCGGTGCAATGCTGGCTGTGTACTTCACTCGGCATCTGGTGGGTAGGTGAGTGTGTCAGTGAGTGTGTGAGGAAGTGCGTGAGCGTGTTTAGCCGTTTTCTCTTCTGCGCTTCTCTGGTGGGTGTTTCATATGACAGAGCCGGCCATATGCATTGCCATCTTCAGTTCCGGCCAGGGCTTCTCTTCTGTGTCGATCGTCTGTCTGTATCTGTCGGATGGGTGGGCGGGCATTAAAACGAAGTAAGAAAAGAAAGCAAACAAAGAAAGAAGGAAGCGAAGTAAGCCTGACAGATGAAAAGAAAGGGTGTCCTAGTTGACTGAGATTGGTGATGTCGTTGTGGACGGCTGGCTGTCTCGTTTGGTTGTGGATACTCGCGCATCTATTTTGTAGCTGCCTTGTGCTCCTCCGTCCTTTTCGTTTCTTTCTTTTGTCTTAATTCTCTTTTCGATTCCCCCCGATTGATTGATGGATGGATGTTTGCTGCAGTTTGCTGGTGAGAGCATGGTGGAACGGTGGGGGTTCATGTTCGCTCTCTGCGCTGCGGTTCACCTGTTCGACGTCAGTCTGTTTCCTTAATTGCCTCTCTTTCTATCCTTTTTTTCCTCTTTGGGGGGTGGGATAGGGCACAGAGAAAGGGAGCACAGAAAAGTAACCCATGGTGTGTTGATTGTTTGACGCATGCACTGTCCTGCCGAGCTGCTGGGAGAGTGAGAGCCTGGGATGATGGAGCGCTGCCGATAATTTGACTGAATCCCTTTTCTTTGGCTGAGTGTGTTTCTTCTCGCCCATTCCTCCCTCAGTTTTCTTTGAATCGCTTGGTAGGGAATGCATGCACCCTTTTGCTGGCAAGGGAACGGTACTGCTATGTTTGTTGATTACAAAGAGAACTTCGTTGTCTCTTCTAGCTTTCTGGGTTTTGTCTTTTTTCTCTTCGTGCTTTAAGACTGAATGAATGACCACGGAGGGAGATAAAATGCCCCCCCAACGTCATACCGTATTTGTAATCACGAAGACAAAAAGAGAGAGAACGGATCACGACTTCCAACCGTGCAGGTGATGTTCACATGGTTGGCGGCGAAGCTGACGGACATGGAGAACTACAGGACGAATACGGAGTATGAGGTCTGTGCGTTTATTTTCGCTCTGTATGTTTAAAAGAATTTTCGTTCTGTATGAAAATAAATGCATGGAGAACCATAGGACGAATACGGAGTATGAGGTCGGTCCAAAAAAAAAGACCACTTCTTTTCTTGTGTGGGATGCTTGTGGGATGTGTGGGCGTGCGTCGGTTATCTGGATGTGATGGGCTCTTCTCATTTCTTTTCTCTGATTTAGCCTGTCTCTCCTTTCCCTTCATGCTTCGTTCCGCCCCCATCCATGCTTTTCAAAACACGCTAACACAATTTTAGGCCTTTCTCTTTCCGTCCCTTTCCCGGCTGCACTGATCCCCAATTTTTTATTTACCCTCTCAAGTTGAAGTTTACCCTCTCAGTGGCTCCTTCGAATGTCTGATTTCATTCTTTGGAGTTGGACAAAGCGTTTTGCGTGGCTGCTTTGCAGTCGGCCTTGATGACCAAGTCCCTGGTGTTCAAGTTCATCAACGCCTACGGTGCCCTCTTCTACATCGCCTTCTTCAAGGAACACCAGATGCTCCTGGGTAGGTGGGTGGGTGGGTGGGCAGTGTGGACTGATCTCGACGCAAGAAAGACAAAAAGAGATCGAAGCAAGCTAGAATTAAGTCACTTACTTGTCTTGCATGTGCACTCCTTTTTTCTCCCCCATGCAGCCTTTCTTTCTGTCCTTGTCGTTGCATGGACGGATGAATTAATTGTTGCCGGACCGGATCCTCGATGCAATCCTTGACGCACGCAGAGAACAGCACATTGAGACTTTCAAATCTTCTTTTCGAGACCATGCGTGTCTGTTGTGCTTCTCGATGGTCTTTCTCCTTCCCTCCCTCCACGTGCGTCCAGACTCTTTCTCACTCTCACTCTCGCACTCATTGTTTCCTCCCATGAAGGATCTGCCTGCCTGCCTAAACATCTTCCTGCTTGCCTGCCTGCTTTCTTTTCTGCTTAATTGCAGGCGTGGAGATGCAGTGCATCAATGACGACTGTCTGCTGGACCTCTCCTATCAGCTGACAGCCTTCATCATCTACAGGCTGTTCATCCAGAACCTGATCGAGTGGGCATGGCCGAAAATCGCCATGCAGCTGAGAATGACGACCGTCAGTCAGTCAGTCAGTCAGTGAGTGAGTGAGTAAGTCGATCAAGCTGGATGCGTGCAAAGAAGCGACTTTGTTTGGTTCTTTCGATCGGCCTCAGGAACGAGGGCACAATCAGGCAGTCTTTCTCTCTCTCTCTGTGTGTGTGTGTGTGTGTGTGTGTGTGTGTGCCTGAATTCTACATGAAGTGCTTGGAGGGTGTCAATCTTTTTCCTTCCTTTCTGGGTACGCCCCTCTGTGTGGGTGGGCGTTGCTATCCGTCTGTGTGCTTGAGCAGCGAGAATACGTGAGACGAAACTTCGATTTATGCGTCGTATGTCGGTCTCTCTCTCTGTCTGTCCCTTTGTGCCTGTCTGTTGCAGGAATACCTCAAATCAGGAGCCGGGTCTGATGGGAATCTCCTGCAGGTTGGTTTGTCTCTCTGTTGGTTGGTTGGTTGGTTGTGTGGGGGGATGGATTGCATGGGTAGGGAGGGCCTTTCCTTCCTTCCTGTGCTGGACTGTTGCTGTGTTCCTCGTTTTGCATGTTCGCTTTTCTTCTTCAATCTTGTCTGTCTGCATTGAAGGGGTCTGGATGTTCCATTGAAGGGCTCTCTCTCTGGCGCCTTTCTTTCTTTCTTTCTTTTCTTTCTTTCCGTCGTCCCACTTTTCTTCATCACTCCCCATTTTCTTCTCTTTGATTTCTTGTGCCCTCCAACCGCACTTGCGCGGCTACCGCGCCAACACCATCATCCTCATCATACCCCCCCCTTCAAAGATATCAAACACTCATGCAGCACTGATGAAGCAATGAACAGAAGAGTCATACTTTCATGGAGCAAACGGTTGCAGGACGCTGCACAAGCAGAGCGACAGGCGAAGATGGACACCGCAACAACCTTCGCAGACTTCGACGAGAGTCAGTCCGTCAGTTGCATGGCTTTCTGCCTATCTCTCTGGCTGGCTGGCTGTCTGGCTGTCTCAAAAGAAGAAGAGATGGAAAAACAGGGAAACATGTGGTCTCTTTGCGTGTCTGTCTGCGTGCATGGATGCCTCCCATCCCTCTTCTATTCATGTGTGTCTCTTTCTGTTTCGCTATGGGGTTCTATTCGCAGTCGGCTGTTCGATTCCTTTCTTCCTTGATCTTGGTCCCTTGATTGAGTGCGTGCTTGTCTGTCTGTCTGTCTGTCTGTCTGTCTGTCTGTCCTTCTGCATGCAGACTGGATCCAGTTTGGGTATGTGGCTCTGTTCAGCATCTCCGTGCCATGGCTTCCCATTGTGGTCAGTCTCTCAGGCAGTCAGTTAGGCAGTGAGTCAACTAGTTACCCTCCTCTGCTCTACTCGCTCCACTTGAGTCGTTCACCTTCGATTACGCGTTCGTATGGCCAGGTTCTCTTTCTTCGATTTGTCCCTCACTCTTTCGTTTGCTTTCTTTCTTTCGTTCTTTCTTTCCTCCCTTCTTTCCTTCTTTCTTTCTCTCCTTTTTTCTGCGGAACAAGCAGCCAGGTAGGTGTGCTTACTTACTCTTTTTCCCTTCTTCTACGTGTTTGTGTTTGGCTGTCTGCATGGGTGCAGGCTCTGATTGCGAACATTGTGGAGGTGATCCTCGACAAGGGCAAACTTCTGTATTCAGTGCAGAGACCGTTCCCAGAGGCAGTCAGGGACATTGGTGCGTTTGGCGGTGGGGGTAGAAGAGTGGGGAGATTTTTGTGGAAAAAAGGAGGGAAGAGAAGGTCACAGAGTGTTGTGGGAGGGAGGTATGCTTTTCCCGTTTCTCTCGCCCTCTCTAATTCCTTCCTTCCTTCCTTCCTTTCTTTCTTTCTTTCTTTCTTTGTTTTTGCTTTTTCTTTTTTTCAAACTCTTCCTTCTACGTATTCCCTTCTTCTGTGCCTCTCCGTGTTCATTTTTGTTGAGTGCGAATTTTCACGCTGCGAGAGAGATATGGAAGACGAAACGTCTCTCTCTTTGTATGAGTCTGTACGCTTATGTGTGCGTGTCTCCTGTCCTCCCCCTTCTGCTCTCTCTCTCTCTCTCTCTCTCTCTCTCTCTCGCTCGCTCGCTCGCTCTTCTGCAGGAGGATGGAACCCTGCCTTCGAGCTCCTCGGTTTCATCGCCATGCTTGTGAACATTGCCCTGGCCGTGTTTGACACGGACGTGTTTGGAGGTCTGGAGGGCATGAGCAAGCTGACCTGGTTCTTCGTGTTGGAACACGGAGTCCTGGTTGTCCGTCTCCTCGCCTGGTTCATCCTCCCGTCTCCTGCCCCCCACATTCGAAACTTGATGCTGAAGCACAGACACACGGTCCACGAAAACGTCCACTGCGTCACAGACGACGATGACGAAATGAGATCTGCAGCTCTCCAGAGCCTTGACGTGAGTAGAGGGAATGACGGGTGTGGGGGGGGGCATCGCGGCCACCACCTTAAGATGCGATAAGGGCACCAGACAGAACAGGGCGTTGCTGCCTCCCTTTTCTTGTGAAATCCCATCGAAGGAAGGGAGGATGCATCGAATGAAGTGGTGATCCAGTTTGGGTCTGCAGCGGCTCATTCCATCTGCTTTCTGCATTAGTGTCTCTTTGTTTTTTTTTTTTCAGTGTCTCTTCTTGACATCGGCACATCGGTCAGTCGCTTCTCTACCCCTCCTCTGCGTCTGTGTATGCGTAAATTTCTTTGTATGTGTGCATTTATGTGGGAATATGTATGTGTGCTGGTGTATATGTGCGTGCAGTATCAGCCTGTGATTTACGACAACGATGAGGACGACGACTGAGTTGAGGGACAGGGGCGGGGGATGGAAGGAGAGGAGGGGAGAGTTCACAATGATGTGTGTTCTCTCATGGACGCGGCGTCAATTTCATTGGGACGAGAAGGCTTCCTTTCCTCCCTGCTTCTTTCTTTCTTTCTTTCTTTCTTTCTTTCTTTCTCGTTCTCTGGTGAGATCACTGACTGAGTCGATCTGCCCTCTTTTGTACAAACGTCGTTCGATCCGTTCGCTGCCCCCTTTCCTCCTTTCTTCTTCCTTCCGTCTTTCCTTCCTTCCTTTTTCTTCGTGCCTGCCTACCTGCCTGCCTCTCTGCGTTCCTGATTTGTTGGCTGTGTCTTTCGGGTTTCTCTGTCGGGAGAGAGGGTTGGGGAAAGAGAGAGGGAGGTGGGGGGGTCACCAAAAGGGAGCCCTGGCAATCTTCCATCAAGTTTTCGAACCTCCGCCTCCAAGTGGTCCTAGGCACTTTACTTCCTTCTCCTTTGCTTCCCTTCCCTTCCTTCCGTCTTTGTTCCTTCTTTCTTTCAGGTAAGAAGGTGGACAGAGACCTTCCTTCCGTTCTTCTTTCCGTTGTTTCTTTTTTTTCTCGCCTGCCGTAATCCTCTCACTCCATTGGCAGCCGAGCGCTATCGAGGTGCGTGCTTTGCAGTCTGGCCTCTGGCTACCCTCACTGTCTCTGCCCTTCTCTCTTTACCCGCCTGACTTTCTTTTCTCTCTTTGCCATTATTGCGTGTGGGACTGCTCGTTGGTAGGGGTGTTTGGCATCCTAAGTTTGGGGATTGGGGGAAGAAAAGACAAACAAAGTGCTGCATGCCGCCGCCAAAGAGCGGTGCAAGTGGCCGTCCAAGTTCAAAGGGCGCGTGATTTGTCAGATGGCCTGCCACTGCATGGGGCGGGGCTTGCAGAGGGGGTAAAAACAGAAAAGGAATTAATGATGTGGCGGGAAAGAATTGACCGTTGAATTCGATTATGTAATGCACGTCAACGTTCTTCGCTCGATTGATTGTTGACCATCATATACAACACCGTTTTCACCTTAGATAAAGTTTGAATTTTTCCTGTTATTACAATTTAAGCAAAATGAATTAGCTTTCATGCAAATGTCCATTTATCCTAGCATTTACCATGCATACTTATGTCATACTCGCATGCATATATATAGCAGTCTAAACAGCAGTTTTACTAGCAGTTTTATAAATTAAATAGTAAATTAACTATAGTAAATTAAGTTTAATATTCAATTTTATAATTTAACTAAAATAGAAAAATAGATTAAAATATATAGGCCTCTAAGCTAGAGGCTAGTTCGGAAGTTATTCTCTGCCAGTGTGGCTTTTAATATAGTTATATATCTTGCATGATATTATCTCTAGTATTATCTGTCTCTGACCTGTCGAATACGAGATGTCTACCTAGACGCCTATACCATGCTACCACTAGCTACAATGGCCGGATCTAGGGGTGATTTCGATATATATTATACTTTCTCAAGTTTGGAGATATAATATAAATATCTAGGCCTTGCACTATAATATTCTAAAAAAAAATAAAAAAATGAAGGTCTTAATTTTTTTTTTAGAATTTTACAAAACTAAAGCTGTTAGTAAAGCACTTCAATCTGTAGGTGATCGAAGGTTATAAGAAATCTCCATTGCCAGCAGACCGCTAAGAGTCTAAGACCGGCAATTGCTGGCAGCAAAGGGTTGTTTTCGATCAGTAGAGATCACAACCCTGCAATAATGATGATTCATTAATGAATTTAATGATTAATTTTCTATTGATTTTGTTCTAAAATTCTAAAATTAAAAAAAAAAAATGAGGTCCTTGATTTTTTTTTAAGAATTTTTAAATGCAGGGCCTTGATAAATGTATAATATAATTTAACTTTATACCCTTCCATACCTAGACAACGCACAGTGGTAAAAAAAAAAAAAAATTGACCTTTCCAGATTTTTCTTTAAATCTACGAAGGATTTCCTAGAGCACCTCTAGGAGCACCTAGAAGAGCACCTTTTAGAAGTACTTTTAAACTAACTTCCTCGTGAATTTATTACTCAACTCAAAGTTTTAAACATTTTTCAACCCTAGTTTTAACCCTAGTTCTAGTCCTAGTTGTTATTGTACGTTTGTCTGTACTAGTGTCTCTACTAGTATCTTCACCATTCCATCATCGACTTTGTTGAATACAGACCAACCGATCTTTTTTCCCTTGTTCAACTGCATTGTCACCAGACTTTTCTCTCTTCTCTTTGCTGTGTCTATTAAAAAAACTAACCATCTCTTCTTGTTTTCCATTCATATTGACTTGCATCCGCCCTTTTTTTCTCATCGAAGCTAGTTTTGGTCAATCCTTTTAAGCGTCTACCAAGCTAAAAGTGAAATTGGGATCCTAGATATGATTCAAACTCTAGTTGAAGCTAGTCATTTAACCTTTATTTTTTTTTACATATATAATAAAATTTTAAATAAAAAAAAAAAAAAGAATAGACGTTTTCAGATTTTTTTTTTTTACACCACTGTGCGTCGCCTAGCTTTCATACTTTCAAATTAAAATATGAACCTATGCTTAGCTGGTTTTCTCCTCACTGCCCGTGTGCATGCTTCAAATTTATACTAACTGTTGCACTAGCTGCATACAGCCTATGATTGATTGATTGATTGATTGATTGATTGATTGATTAATTGATTGATTGATTAATGCCAAACCCTAGGTAGAGTTAGAACTCCTGGGCGGCGCATACATGCATAGGTCTGTTCAATTATGCCAGCTGCAAGCTAAGTGGACGACAGTTATTCAAACTTAATCTAATCAATCATTTACTACAATATGATGAGAAATTATAAAGAGGAGAGAGAGTTGAGAGCGCAAGAGCGATATGATGAACTTGCGAACCCCCAGATCAGAAAAGGAGACGGATGTAAAGGGTGAGTCACAACGAGTGAAGCGGTCTGATTGAATTAATGCCAACCACTGTAAAAAGCCTTGTTCGGCAGTCCATCGGGGGCAAACAGAGAGTCGATGAATAAAATCATCTACATACCGGCAGCAGGCTTCATAGGTGCACAGCTTTCTATCAGAGCAACCAACAGGTAGCCCACCTTGCCCACCCATCGGGTTGTATGTCAGCATGCACAAAAAAGAAAAGATCGAACTATCCGTAACCGACAGGGTAGAACGGGGAAGGGCAGAGACGGAAGGAACATTGGAGGACGACTTGCTACACAGGAGGAAGACAAACATACGGCGGGAGGACGGGAAGTCACGCTGCAGAGGGGTGAGTCTAGCAAGGAGGAGAAAGTGAGAGGAAGATTGCCCATCATCCTCAGAAGCCTTCATGCATTCCTTTGCAACTGTCTGTCTCACCTTGCTCTTGAAGAAAAGTGAGCCGGTGCCTTATGCCCTACGACCATTCTGCCTACATTGGGAAGACAGATCGGGCTTGACCCTTGATACAGCTATATGTGCATCGAATAGAAGCGTCATTCAACAGATTCAGAACAAAGACTAAAATAAAGAAGACTAGTGAAAAACTTTAAGCTAGATGATCATCATAATGGCTAGCATAATGGCTAGCGAACCTCCCCCTCTCTCTAAAGTCCCCTCCTTTATAGTCAAAAATTATATTGAGTGGGCACTAAGACCTAGATCAGAAACCCTATTAATTGTTTAATTTAGGAAAAAAAAATATTTTCATTGGCCTAGCATTGTTTCTAAGTTCGAGCCCCTGGGAGTCTCATACACAGAGCATCCCCAAGATTCCGACTCAGGGCTTTAGTAAAGACCTTTTAGGGATGAAGATTGGCCACTCTGTTTCCATCGACTTGGCTTCACTTCTGGAAAGCACCAGAAAAGTGAACATGGGTCGGCTATAGAGGGGGGGGGTCCGACCCGTATGGTCGGTTTTGATTTTTTTAATGGCCCCATAATGTAGCATAATGGTGATTTCCAGTGAGAATCCCACTGTGATTATCCTACATGAAGACAGTGGCCCCCGGGTGAATTTGCACAATGATTTATAGATAATGATCTTATTATATTATATATTTATATCACCCAGCCCATGATATATTATAAAAATATATATTGAAACCACCCCTAGGGCCGGATGCATGGGCCTAGCGATAGGCTGATGGTGAATCATTTATGATGGAGTATATATGTAATGATGATGATGACTCCAGTTTTGTTGAGAAATCGGAGGTCGCCGTCTGCAGAATATCGCCGAGTGCAGAGAACCCCGCTAGGAACCCCGGCCAGCTGATTGCTACGAACAAGGGACAGATCATGTTCCACGAAAATCTCATCCCGTCCAATTAAGCACAGTCTCGGACGCAGGACCTTCAGCCGCACGGACCTCTCGTAGATTGCCACCTGCAAGAAAATGAATTAAAAAAAAATGGCAGCAAAAGAACGAGGCATGCAACGCAGGAAGGCCAACACTAGGGCCAACAGCACAAATATATACATAGAGTGCTTACTTTGAACAAAGACCAGACAGACACACTCGCGACCCCCTCTTCCCCGCGGGCAGCCCGACAGACAGGAGAGAAGGCACGCGCAGACAAAGGACTTGCGGCTATAGAATATGTGTGCATGCGTGGAATACTTGTGAGGGGCTGTTTCGACAAAGACCAGACAGACACACTCGCGACCCCCTCTTCCCCGCGGGTAGCCCGACAGACAGGAGAGAAGGCACGCGCAGACAAAGGACTTGCGGCTATAGAATATGTGTGCATGCGTGGAATACTTGTGAGGGGCTGTTTGAACATGCAGAGACCAGACAGGCACACTCGCGACCCCCTCTTTCCCGCGGGCAGCCCGACAGACAGGAGAGAAGGCACGCGCAGACAAAGGACTTGCGGCTATAGAATATGTGTGCATGCGTGGAATACTTGTGAGGGGTTGTTTGAACATGCAGAGACCAGACAGGCACACTCGCGACCCCCTCTTCCCCGCGGGTAGCCCGACAGACAGGAGAGAAGGCACGCGCAGACAAGGCAGTTACTTTCACAAACACAAAACGATTCGGCATGGAGTGACTTGCACGGTGGAGATCTGTTTGTGGAGACAAATGAATAAGTGCATAAAATGCTCGAGTATATATATATAAGACCTGCCTGTGTTGTTGGCACATTGCTTGTCGTTCTGCAGCTCCGCCAGACGTTTCTGAATCGGTTCTGAATGGACGACGTCAGGCTTGGCATGCTCTTCCAGTATTTGCAGATAGTAAGGGCCGTGGTGACTTTTGGGGGGGGCTCAAGTTGCAGACAATGATGTTCTAAGCTAAGCATTGTGTAAGCAGACTGCAATATGTCGATCACTGCATGCATGCATGCAGCAGACATGCATGCATGCATGCAGATTTTTTTTTTTCCAAAGTCTTTTTGCTCCGAGCAATGATCTCCGAGCTATATATATATATAAGCTTCCGAGCTTCTCACATTTTTATCAACGGTAACAAAACTCGCGAGATTATAGCTTGAAGTTTTAAATAGCTTGAAGTTTTTTAAAACTTCAAGGGTTTTTTCAAATAAACGCGCGGCTTTTTCGCGAATTTTGTGCCTGACGAATCATCGGACTCACGCGACGATCTCGCGACGTCAAGGATGAGATAGGATGCATGCATGAGTGTGCTATTGTGTGCTGCAATGTGGCGCCATTGTCTGCACTGAATCTGACACAGAAATCATTCAGTGATGTTAATATCTGCTTTTGTGACGGATTGAGAGATCATGCATAATGTCTGTCTACCTTTCGGCTTTATGATCTGCTTGCACGGTCGAGGGGTTTTCGCCACTTTCCCCAAACTGAAACACACTCAGACTGCCTGATCGATCGATTTGCCATGCCCCCTTCTGAGGAGTTTCTGCGCCGGGTGCAAAATGCGCAGACAGCTTTTCACAGGGCGCGTGTGTCTGTATACGCAGACGAGCCCGTGAGCAATTTGTCTTTCTCTCACGATGGTCAGCCGCACATTGTGAGTTCCTCGTGTTGTTGTCTTGGTTCCTGAGCTGCCACTGCGATCCTTTTCTCTTCTACTGCCCCGCTGCAGGAAAATGGATGACCTGGCTGGACGGTGCATACTGGAGGGTGAGTGCCGAGGATCGAACACTTTTTCTTTGCTAGTTGTTTCTGATTTGGGGCCTCGTCGCGTCGTGTGCTCCTGAGATGCCAAACATCAGTTGAGATAGATGCGACGCCCATTCCACGCCGTCTCGTATCTCGTCACCCTCTGCTTCTGTTCTGCCTTCCTGGCCATTATCTGCCGTATTCGGTTGTATGTGTACCTTCTCTGGTTCTTCTTTCATCCTGATTTTTCGTCTGGCAGGAGCTCCACGGAATAAAATTTCCCGAAAAGGAGAAAGAACAACAAGTGCAGCAGATCAGCGAGGAGGCGGTGGGGGCAGCCACAGGTGTGGAGGCAGAGGGAGAAGAGGAGGAAACGAAGAAAACGGCTGCAGGGGTGGCGACAGTGTGCAGTCAGCGCTTGGTGAGTTATGCTGGTCAGAGAGGGGCCTTTTGAATGTGTGTGTGAGGTTGCGAGCCCTCGATCTTTTCTCTTTCGAAGGCACTCCTCCCCCTTTTGGGATTCCAATTGTCGCATTTTTCATTTCCAAGATTCCATTTTATTCTGCCCCCCTTCTGTCTGCCCGTCTCTCTGAGAGCGGACAACGAAGGGGCACGTTCGAGGGGCACATTGGAACCATCTGACACACACGTGTATGCATATATGAATGCATGGTTATGCATGCGCCTGTACATCCAAACACTCACCTTGTCTCCCTGTCTGCCCGCCGGGCTGTGTGTCTGCAGGTGAGTGTGGAGGATGTGTCGAAAGACTCGGAGGGAAGAGAGCTCTCCGAGACCCTCGAGTCCAGGTCTGCATGTGCCAGGCCGGGTCACTCACTCACTCACTAACATCCTCCCTCCTCCCCCCCCCTTCCTTCCTTTCTCGATCTGACAGATGATCAGATCATGTCAATGTTAGATCAGCCAGAGAAGGGAGCACAATCGGTCATGCACAGACTGCAGATACTGGACCCAGTTCTTTCAGACAAGCCAAAGCATCAGGAACAAACAAAGTGAACGAATGATTCGAACCTATACGAACTTGCCCGTACAGGCCTGCTTTAGGCCTGCTCGGATGGATCGATTGATTGACACCATCAAGCTTTCATTCGTACACCAACACACTGAGCGTACAGGCATGTGCATGACCAAAAAAAGCAGTCTGTGCTCGATGCTTGATATCTGCAGCTACGTAATGTCTCTTTTTCTGCAGGCCCCCCCCCTGATCGACGGTTT
>JAHBMJ010003011.1:25705-38205 GCA_018398765.1 Chromera velia
ATGTGCACACGTGTGTGTGTGTGTGTGTGTGTGTGTGGTGTGGGTGTGGGTGTGGTTGTGGTTGTGTGTGTGTGTGTGTGTGTGTGTGTGTGTGCGTGTGTGTGTGCAGGTGTACAGGAGCACAGACGCGAGATGGGTGACGCTGCCGAATCCGAAGGACGTCCGGTGGCTGCCTCCCCAGACGAATAGCGGAGCCTCGAGGGGGGGGAAGAAGGAAGGTACGGGGCAAAGTTCAATTAAAATCGCTTAATTTGAGTATGCGTGAGACGTGTTTATTCATTTTGACAGGAAGGGATAAAGGGAAGGGGGTCCACCGGCGGCCTATCATGCAAATTCTATGCATCCATCATGATGCAAAGCTTATGTATTGTCTTCGTTTCTGACGGAGAAACTCGTGGCCTTTCTTTCTGTCTGCCTACCCGGCTGTTCGTTCACTTCTGCTTGCAGGTGGGGGTCTGGAAGGTATGTATGTATGTATGTGTGTATGTATTAATATGTATGTATGTATTTGTGTGTGTATGTATTAGTATGTATGTATGTATTTGTGTGTGTATGTATTTGTGTGTATGCCTGGCTGTTCACTTCTTTCTGCTTGCAGGTGGGGGCCTGGAAGGAGGGAGCGGTCGTCTTCTTGTGCCTTCAGAAAAGGACGGGGTGATGAGTCTGTATTGCGTCTCTGCTCCCTCAGGGTAGGTCTTTCAGCTTGGGGGGGTGAAGTGGTGAGAGGGAAAGGTTATGGGGGTGTGTAATTTGATCACCGCGCTGGTTTTTGTTTGCGTCCCTCACCATATCTGTTCGCCCTCCTTTTCCTTTGTTTGTTTGTGTCGTAAGTGTTCCTGTTCACACCATCCCTCCCGTCGTAATTTTTGTGGACGTACCAGTTTGGCGTTTCTCTTCCTTTCTACGGGAAGAAGTAGACACATGCAGACGGACTCGCTCTTTATTTCAGGTTCCAAGAGAGGGGGGTTGACCGACCCCTTTCTTCGTTCTTTTTTCTTCGCCCTGAAAAGCAACAACAAGTCTTCTTTCTGCCTCTTCTGGATGCACTCCCGTTTCTACCTCTTTGGCCTTTTGTCTTGTTCATGGTGACTTCAATGGAAGGAATTCGCTCGCATGCTTGATTGATGGAAGCATGGACGGGGCCGGGGGGAATGGATGGGTGGATGGATGGATGGATGCAGTCGCGGGATGAAGGAGGAAAGCTCACCGACCAGACTGACCCCTGGCACACATCGCTTCACTCGGTTGGTCTCTTTTCTTTCTTTTTGCCCATGAGAATCTCTTTTTTTCTTCTTCCTTTTTTTTCGTTCGTTTGTTCGTTTGTTCGTTCGTTCGTGCGTTTTTTCCCTCCTGTTTTCCTTGCTCGTTTCCGGTTTTTCTGTCGCGGCCTTTTGTCACGAGCACAGGGACGGATGCGTTTTTTCTTTCCTGCATCCCGACGGACGGACGATGCACATGCATGCTCATTCATGTGAATGAATGCGGTGCTGCAGGCTGGTCGCTGTAGGAGACGAGTTCGTTGTGTGGCAGGGATTGCCCCTGTCGTCCCCCCAAGAACGACACCTCTTTGTCTCCAGACTACCCAGCCCCATGCAAGACAACGCGCCCCTCCCCCCCTCGTCCGTCCACGGGGGGCGCGCCCTTTCCTCCGCAGCGGCCAGCTCCAGGGCCGCGTCCCCTGTGCCCACCGCCCCTCAGGGGGGGACTTTCAACATCGCCACACCCGCAGACACGAAGGTACCAAAGAGCGCCAAACTGACGGGAGGGCTGAAGACCACCCACACAGAGCGGGTCCCCCCCACTCCCTCCAGTCCCCCCAACCTCCAGGCACCCCCGCTGGTTGTGTCTTCCTCCTCATCTGTCGGTGCAAGTCCTCCGACTCACTTTGCAGAGGGCGCGTTTGTTTTGGGAGACGGGGCATCGGACAGGAGTGGGGGACAGGGGGGGGGAGGCGGAGGACCGGAGTACATCCAACTCTCTGCAGCGCATTTGCGGGGCAGCAACGACGCTGTTGTGTCGCCACAGAAAAATCTGTTGGTACATTTTTTCTCGGCATCTGATAGGTACGTGCGGGGAGGAAGGGTGAAAAGCTTGCTCAGACATGTGTGTAACTGCGCTCCATCTCTTCGCTTCTGCACATGTGAGAGGTCGCTGTTGGGCGTCGGGTGGGTGGGGTGCAGTGCGGGGATGCAGGTGAGAGAAGTTTGATGGAGCATCATTGCAACCCCGTGCGTGCAGCCTATCCTCATCCTTTTGCTGAAATCTGTTCCAATCGAATGGGGCGTGCCCTTTTGGTAATTGCACGGCCATAGTGAGTCATGGTCGATGTTAATGAAAACTTTTTCGTGCGTTTGCATTCCTTCAGGTTTCTGTCTGTGTGGATCCGTTCGTTCGACCCCTCTGCTATTTTTCTGTTCGCCTCTCGCACGCGGCTGCCCCCTCCGTCCAACTCCGTGCCGCCTCCCGAGTTGGGGGAGTGGGAGGGGTGTGTAGGGACGGCAGGGGTGAGGGCAGGAGGGGAGGGGGGGCTCTTTTCTGGAAACGTTCCGGGAAGCCCGACAGTCACTGGAATGTCAGTGAGTGGAGGGATCGGTCGAGAACGAAATTCAATGGGGGGAAACGAAAGAAGCAAGCCGCTCTAGAGACATACATGCAAACGTACATATCTGTTCGCAAATAGATTCTCGGAGTCCCTTCCGTGAACGTTCCCTCTTTCCTTCCCTCTTCTTTTGTCCTGATGATGCCAAGAGAAGGCGGGAATGCTGTCTGGTTGAGACTTCCGTTGAGATCCCTCCCCCTCCCCCTTTGGGTCCCTCCAGCAGCGCCTCCATCCTGTGTACATTTTCCTCTTCTGGCTTCACTCCCACACACGCAAAACAAAACAATAAATCCATTCTGGACGTGTCTTGACCTACGTAGTCTTGTGCCCCTCCCTGGGAGGGAATGAGAAGATAGATCTCCAAGCTGATTGCATATGCATATTCATCATTGCCTTGCTCCCTAACGCGTTCTTTTTGAATGAAATGCAGGGGTGCCCCTGCCGACCCGACTCTGCCCGCAACTCCCGAGAGGGGGGACGGGGGGGCCTTCGTTGCCTCGTCGTCTCCCTTGAGAGAGAAGGAGACGGGGGCAGAGGGGGAGACGGACACGGAGAAACGGAAAAGGAGGACCATGGAGAGGCTTCACGCGATGCACCAAAGACAGGGCAAAGTGTTGCAAGCAGTCTCCGCAGCAGCCGCAGCAACTGGCGGTGCAGCATCAGCAAGCGCCACGCCGATACCCGGCCAAGTTTCCTCCGCCAAAACGCACGCGCCTCCCGGCAGGCGTTCTCACTTCAGTCTATCCCCCCAGATAGTCGATCTTTCCGGTCGCCCCTCAACGTTCAAAATTCAAACAACAGCCGTGCCAGGTCCCCAGCACACACCCCTCAGTCTGCACACACTCCCGCCTGCGGATTCGATGAGAAGCTACACACTACACGCCCTGCCGATGGCCTCGGGGCCAGGTCGCGCACCCTCACCGGCAATCCCCTCCGTGGTCCCCTCGCCTCCCATCGGACTGGGTGTATCCGGATTGGGTGCGGCGCGATACACTACGAACATGAGCGGGTTGGTGCGCGTCCACGGCGCGGCCACTGTCGTCGCAGGGCCTCCAAGCAGGGGGGCGCGGCGACTGACACACCAACCAGAGGAGAGGGAGGTCATACCGCGGTCTGTGTCTGCGCTTCGGTGAGTTCGCGCTTTTTTTTCCTCTTCAGTGGGCAAGTGCCCTTATTACTGCAATGTAAGTAGCTGAGTTCCTTGATTGAAAGTGTGGCTTGATAAAGTGAATGCTGAAAAGTCTCTACTCTTCGTGCTATTTCACTCGGGTCCTCTCATTTTCCAATGATTTCTCAAATGAGTAACGCGCACGTGGTGGTGCTCATACCTCCTCCTCCTCGGGCATCCGACTTTTTGCTTCCATTTCTGGACACTTCAGATTTTGCCTAGACACAACAATGACACTCACTCTCTCTTTCTTCTCTTCTCTTTTCTTCGCTTCTTTTCTCTCTCTGTCCCCTCCTCCTTTCTGCAGGTACGCCTACTTTCCTGAGACCTCTTCCGGTCCCTTGGGTGTGTGGCGGTCTTTCGATCCCACTGGCGGGGGCGGAACAGTACTGACCACAGGGGTCGGCCTGCAGAGTCTGAACGAGGGGGGAATCATGATACCCCCCCCGGGGCAACAGCAGGTGACCCTCAGGCAGACCCTCCCACCCCTCTGGTCCCTTGCCCCCACACCCCTGGGCCCCCTAGGACCGCACCAGCTGCAGGTGATGCCCCCCCCTCCCAGACCGCCCCCTACTGTCTTTCGCAGCAGACCTGCGGGAAGCCTCATGCCCCCGTGGGGCGGCGCCCAGGCCCGTGGGATCCCTGGGTCCTCGGCTATCCCACAGGCGCCGCCGCCTTTCTTGGTGCGGAGAACGCACGGTCCTGCTCACTCACCTCTACTGCAGGGCACTCGGATGAAAGTTGCGATGGGGGGAATGGACGTGACAAACACCCCTGAAGCCCCCCCAACTGTAGGATCACATTCACGTTCCTCAGTACGGACATTCGATATGTCGCCAGGGGTGCTGGATCGTGAGCTGACCCAGGAAGCACCCACACCGGTTGTACATACGGAGAACTCGCACGGAGCTGCCCCTGCAGGTTCTCGGATCCCTTTTATTCCTTCTCGAGAGAGTGAACCCTCAAACGGAGAGGAGGGGGGGATGGTGCTGGGACCTTGTAAATTCCATGTGCCCAACCTGAGCGAGTCGCCTCATAGGGTCGTCTTGGAGGTGAGTCAGTGAGGGGTCGTTCGGGCTCCCTCACACATTCTGAGAAGTCCTTTCTTTTGCTTCTCGCCCCACTTAGTGGGCTCTTTCTTGTTCTCCTGCTTTGCGTGCGCTTTCCTCCCTTCATGCCTGTCTCTCTGCCTTGAGCTTCTCTCACGCCCCCTCTCCTCTATGTCTCTGTCTGTGTCTGTTCGAGTCTCTACGCTGACCTCAAAAGCGAGAGGGAACCCTCTTTAACCCCTGCCCTTTTCTCGCGTTTGTGTTCCTTTACACCCCCTGCAGGAAGCCCGAAAGGTCTACCGCACTCCCACTCGCTTCTCCTTTGTGAGTTCGACTGGTCACCGTCTCTTCGGGTTCCTCTACTTACCCGACGAGGAACTCCACGGCCCCCCTCCCTACGCTCCCATCGTCTCTGTCTACGGAGGACCCGAAATCCAATTCGCAGACGACTCCATATCCCAAGTCAGCTAGTCCGATATTTGACAGCTAGGCATACGTATTTGTACACAAAAATCAATTGATGCCAATGCGTATTCTACATGCGTATTTGATTGCAAAAACGGGAACGGCGTCGGATTCGCGTCCGTATGGCAAGTGACTACCCTTTTTGTCTCTTTCTCTGTGTATCGGATCCCAACATGCCCCAACCAACCAACCAAGCAGACCTCTGAGTCCGTCCGGGGCCCTCTCTTCCTTCCTCTCAGTTTTGTTTGCTTTTTCTTCTCTCGCTGCATCAATCCTTGTCTCACTGCCTGCCTGCCTGGTTGCTTCTCTGCAGTACCTCGACCACGCGGCACAGTGCCTCCGTCTGCTGGGGTTCCTCGTGGTGAAGGTGGACAACCGGGGCTCGGGGGTCCGTCTCTCTCTCTCTCTCTCTCTCTCTCTCTGTGTGTGTGTGTGGGTGGGTGGGTGGGTGGGTGGGTGTGTTTTCATGGAGGGTTTGTCATACACGCCGGGAAAATTCTGGGATGGTGTTTTGCCTTTGTCCTTCGTTCTACCGCCTGCATGTCTTTGTGGTCCTATCTGCTTGTGGCCTCCCTTATCTGTTTGTTTTTTCTGTATTTTTTTGTCTGCTTCCTTTTCCGTTTTTTCCTTTTTCTCTGTTCTTTTAATTTGCCTGGATGTCCTCGTTCTCTTTCAATCACATGCACAAGGCTGAACTGATCCGATCGGCGACCTCTGTCGGATCTCTGTCCTTCAATGCGTTCGTATGCGTGTATGAGCGCTTGGATTATTAAGAATATGTGCATGTATGTATCTTTGTTGTTCCATGCAGTTCGCATCTCGGGAGTTCGAGAAGGCCGTGTGGAAGCGCGCGGGGTCTGTCGAACTGGACGACCAGGCAGAGGCAGTGGCGTTCCTGCAGTCGAGGGGACTGGCGGCAGCCTCCCATGCGGAGGTGAAGGGGTGGGCGCAGAAAATGGGGTTATGTGAAGTTGGACCGGAGGTCAGTCAGTCAGTGAGGGGCACCAGGAAGAGATCGATCGAATGCATGCCTAGCAAGCGGAGGCCGGGAGAAAGCGAGTTCTTTTTCTGTTTCCTTCATGCGTGCATCGATCTTTCAATAGACAGAGGCCTCTTCCCTTCGCTGTAGTTTCTCCACATGAATCTTTGCTCTTCATTGCTTTCTCCCTGGCTGGTTGATTTAATTGCTCTTCAGCTCTGTCGCTGATGGACTTGCATTTCATTGCTCTGTACTGCGTTGCATGGCGTGGCGTTGCAGGACGTGCTGAAGAGAAGAGTAGGGGGGATCTACGGCATCTCGTATGGGGGGTTTCTCTCTGCCGGTGCTCTCGTCAGGTTCGTTCGTTTGTTCGCTGGTTCTTTGTCTTGATTTTCTGGGTTGTGGTTTATTTTCGAATACTAGGAATACCCCGCTTTCGTCCTTTCTTACGCAGGTTTTCTTCTCTTGAATTGGCCGGCTGCTCGCCTCTCTTCTTTCAAGCTCCGCGTTCCCCTGATGAAACCCGACAGACCAACGAACAAACGAACATGCGCATGCATGCATGCATGCAGGAAGCACCAGACGTTCTCCGCAGCCGTGGCGTGTTCCAGCTTGACCTTCTGGGAGGGGTACGACACCCATTACACAGAGAGGTACGCAGTCTGGGTCTGAACACACTCGCTCTCTGTGTATATGTATATGTATATGTGTATGTGTGTGTGTGTGTGTGTGTATGTCAGCTCTTCTTTTGTGATCCATCTATGGATCGATTGACGCAAGGAGGATATCTTCTTTTCTTGGAGGGTCATTCTGCAGTCCTCATTTTCTACTGGTCATTCTTTTGTTCTTTTCGCCTCTTCCCTGTGTCTTTCTGCCGATATAAACGCGCGCATGCATAATTCTCCAAAGAGCCCCAGCGCAGTGACTCGCTTTTATGTAGACGAAGATGCGTGAGTGTATGAATGCATTTGTGCATCTTTCGTGCAGATACATGGGCACGGATCTCGGAGACCCTGCCTATGCAGAGTGCTCCCTTTTGGATCTGGTCACCAGAGAGGGCGGGAAGGTACGGAGGGATACTTTCATTTATTTACAATCTTCTCAGACAGCAGATGTCTGTCTGCGAAATTTGTAAAGAAGAGATGGGTGTGTGCGTGTGGTTGTGTGGGCTTCACTGGCCGGGCCGTGTATCTATTTTGCCGACCTCTCCCTTATGAAACCTTGTCTGTGTGCAGGCAAAACGCCTCCCTTGGCGGGATCTGATTCCAATGCAGCTGCACTGCCGCTTATTTTAGATAAACCAAGAATTCCTTCTCACTCTTCCCATGTTGCCTGCCCTGCCTGCAGGTTGACTGGGGAGACACTGCCCTGACTCTCGTGCACGGGGCTCTGGACGAGAATGTGCACCTGAGACACTCACTGGCACTCCTGAATGTGGGTTTGGTTATTCATCTTGTTGTTTGTTTGTTTTCCGACAGTTCGCTTTCTTTTTTGTGTTGTGTCTGTAGCTTTTTGTTTCAAGGGCATTGACTGGTCTGCAGATCCGTCTCTCTCACTGTCCCTGTCATGCGGCTTTTTTCTTCTCCGTCTTTGTCACGCAGATTACTCTCTTGTCTTTCTTGAAAGCAAACCAAAAGGATGTGAAAGAAAACATGGCCATTTGTATCTGTTTGCTTGTCTTACGGCGAAGCTCCTAAACATGTATGTCCTCTTACTTTGTCTGCAGTGTCTGATGGATTTCCGTTACGTTCCTGACCTGGTCATACTCCCCGACTCTCGCCACGGGCCCTCCACATTCAAGGACCTGGTCATCTACAGGTCAGCGTGTTTATTTTGATGCGTCTTTGCGTGTGTCAATCCACATTCAAGGACCTGGTCATCTACAGGTCAGCTTGCGTGCGTCAATCCTCATTCAAGGTTCTGGTCATCTACAGGTCAGCGTGCTTATTTTGATGCGTCCTTGCGTGCGTCAATCCACATTCAAGGGCCTGGTCATCTACAGGTCAGCGTGCTCAGCTGTTTATTTCTTTCAGGAAAATGCAGTTTTCATTCTTGTATACGGTATGCTGTGACTTCTTGGTCAGTTTTGGAGACGTGGCCTCGCCATTCACCCCCTTGTATGTCCACTTGGATGTTTTTTGGTGTGGATTTTCCGGATGCCTTGTCTGCGCGTGCCTTCTTACATACCGCACTCACTCTCCTTCCATTTGATGCGTCTTCGAAAATTCTTCTTCAATTTGAGAATTCGAAAGGGGATCGGCAAAGAATCTCTGCGAGGGAGCTTTGAATGTGATTATCTGGTTCTGTCCTCGTCTTACAATGTTCTTGTACCTGTCTGTCCGCCTGCAGAGACAAGTTGTTCTCAACGTTCGTGGAGACTCTCGGCAGCCCTGTGAGCAAACTTCTCGTCATACCGCCCCAAAACTTCACCTCACGACCTAGATCGGCTGTAAAGGGCACAACAAGTGAACCGAATTAGCTGTAACGAATACCGCACGATGCTGTCTCTGCGATAGTTCCCCGTACTTCCCCGTTTAATGCTTCAACAATGAAGGAAGCAGCCTGAGGCTGAAAAATTTGACGATCGTTTGCGAATGATCTGCGCCATAGTACAGAATTCACAACTGTTCAACATTATCGCTTATACATGCCAGTGTCCAACTTGTATCAAAGGAAATGAATTACTCTGCTTATGAATGAATGAGTGAATGAATGAATAAATAAATCGCATATATACCGTGTAGAGGCCTGCTGCAATAGCCTGCAAAAATTAGAGTAAACTAGAATTTAATATATAACAGTCTTTATAGTGCTACCTATAATCAGTTACATATTTATCTGAAAGTTGATGATAGAATTAGTGTGTGAGGCTAGGTCTAGGGCTAGGTGCAAGGATTTGCCTCTTTTTACGCCTCTTTTTGAATGTCATATAAATTTTGAACTTAAATCATAACCAGAATCATAACTTTAAATTTATATGTGGTTTTATATCATTGTCATCAATGACTCATCATTCTATACCATCGTCATCAGCCCATGATTACTACATTAATTAGGCTAGTGATTATAGGCGTCTACTAGGGCGTCTAGCGTTTGCTATAGAGCGTTCGCCGTTCGCTAAGTCAGCACAGGCAAGCCAAGTTATACGTTGAATTAAGTTTAATTAACATGGTTACCGTCTTCCGGCAGTGGACCGCAGGACTAGGCGCCGCACATAAAAAAAAAGAAAAAAAAAATTAGATCCCCCCAACTTTTTTTTTTCTTTTTTTTTTTTTTAAGGTCAAAAGTCATGTACACATCCTATGTAGTAAAGTAAGTTTGAGAGTCGAAAGAGATTTTTTTCCTTTTGGAGGCACTTTAAATAAAAAAAAAAAAAAATTAGTCTCTCCAACTTTTTTTTTCTTTTTTTTTTTCTATGTGCGGCGCCTAGCCGCAGGAGAAACCCAGAAAATAAATCCTAATCCTAATCTCAACGAACTAGTTTTATATAAATTATCCTGCAAAAATCAGTAAATTTCTAGGTAAATTTATGAATGACTCAGAATTTAAGTGAATTTAGATGAATTTAAGTGAATTTAAGCAATGGATTTAAGTGAATTTACATTAATTTAAGTGAATTTAAGACCTAAGCGTCGGCTAAAGAAAAAAAAAAAGAAAAAAAGTAAGCGATCAGAGGAGATCTTTTTTTTTTTTCTTTTTTACTTTTCTACTCTAAACAACACTTAACAACAGTTGTGCAACATATGAACAACACTTGTGTAACACTTAAACAACAGTTGTTTGACCAAAGAAGAAAAAAAAAAGAAAAAAAAAATAAAGGGTTTTGGGGGATCTTTTTTTTTTTTTTTCTTTAGCCGACGCTTAGTTTAAGACGTGAATTTAAATGAATTAAGACGCCCTAATTTCATCAAAATTCATTTGCAAATTCATTTTAATTCACGTAAATTCACTTAAATTCACTGCTTAAATTCATCTAAATTTACTTAAATTCATTCATGAATTTACTGATTTTTGCAGGGTAATAATAAATTTCACTTCCTAATCCCTATGAAATTGGGGTATAAATGGGGTGAATAAGGGTAAATTGGGGCCTATTTCGCCTCATTTCCCCAAAACGGGATACAGTTTTTGACTGATAATTTCAATGTGATAAAAACATGTTATCTAGTCAAAATAAGGCATGTTTCTAAAAGTTTGGGGCTTCTAGAATCTAATTAGATAATTTAGAACATTATATAACAGCTTTTTCATAAATTGTAAACATAATTGGAAATTGGGGTGAAATGGGGGCCCCAATTCCAGAGCAAAATTTCTTATGTAATTTCCGGGGTGAATTGGGTTAAAATGGGGAAGAACATCTTTTTATATATGTAAAAAAAATAGTGAATGACTTTTAAAGTATTTAAAATGAGTAGAACAACGTTAGACGGTTTTAGAAGCCTAATTTAAGCTTAGTATGACACAATTAACCCCCTGAAAATCAGTGAAAAATATTAGGAAAAATATTGGTCCATTTGGAGAAATGGCGTAAAATGGGGTATTGGAAATTGGGTTACTTCATTTAAATTTTACCCCATTTCCCCCATTTATTTTTTTAATGTGAAAAACATTATGAATGACCTCTAGGAGGCTAGAGTTTCTGTAAAAGCGTTTGAAATGAGTAGAACAACGTTAGACGGTTTTTATAAGCTTAATTTGAACTTCATATGACATAATTAACCCCCCAAAAATATTAGCCCATTTTGGGAAATTGAGGTGAAATGGGACCCCATGCATTTCCCCCATTTATACCCCAATTTAATAATTAATTCATCTGTTAAAATATTAATTTTTCGATCAAAATCTAAATCAAAATGTTAAAGTGAGTTAATAATAGTAACTCAGGCTGAAATAGTCTTAATTGAATATTTGAGATTTACTATAAAAATATTTAATTGTTGTTTTAGATGTCGTCGGTCGACCATTCGATCATTGAATGTTAACTTTCAAAATTGTAGACTTTAACTAACCATGTATACATGGCACTCTAGATGGCACTACATGCATACATATTAATACATGTACATAAATCTTTGACTCAGTCATGCAGGTGTGCTTTATGATTTAATTTGCACATTTATAGTTTTTCATTTCAATATCTATATGTATATAGTTTCTAATAGTAAATTAATTCATACAATCTGCTAAACCACATTTGATCGATTAGTTAGTTTCCTCTTCCGAGTCCTCTCCCCCCCCCTCCTCAAACTCAGAGTCTGGTCCGAGGAGCCCGTCTGCGTACCTCTCTGCTATGAGCTGACTAAGTTTCTTTGACCTCTTTCTTTCCCCCGCGTCTTCTGGAAAGTCCGGACGGAAAGTGTCCAGCAGACTTACGAATTGGCTACGACGCCCGGCCTCTGTTTCTCTAAAAAAAGAATCACCGCAGAATTCCTCTGCAAGGTAGGGGAGCACGGTACTGGGCAGGCGGGCAACTTTGTGTTTCATCTGAAAGTTGCGGGCCAAAATCATCTCTCCGTTCAGGTTCAGGCATTGGAGCCAGGGGCGGGCGTGTTTTCGGTTACTTCCCGCAAGAGGCCGGCGTGTCTCCGGTGGGTCCTTGACGAGTGCGTAATACTCGTCTGCGTCTTGTTTGTGGACAAGACAAGGGGTGATCTCACTCTCTTCTAGCTCATCTAGCTTCCATTTATGGAAAGAATACCAATACACAATCACATGGTACTTGGGTACTGGCTTTCGTCTTTCCACATACTCTTTCTGCTGGAGGTACAGGAGACGGGCAAGTGCGTACAGCTCGTTGTGTTCTACAGGCAGAGAGTCATCGATCGGCTCGTCAAGTTTGTCCCAAGTTTTTGAGTCCCAACCCTCCTCTTGCAGTACCCTCGCGATGAGCCTCTCGACGATGCGAGGGTCAAACGCGCTCACTCCCCTTCCCTTTCTCTCTTTGAGGAGCATCAGGGCTCTCTTTTTCAGCTGGTTTCGGTTTGGTCCTGGATTGGGAAGAGGGGGGAAGGGGAAGTTTCTCCAGAGGGCTTTGATGTCCTCATCCTCATCTTGTTCTCGCTTTTCCTGCTGCTTCTGCGGGTCTGTCTTCTTCTCCTTTTTGAGGGTAAGAAGGGTCTGTTTTGCACTGAAGAGGGGCTTGCGGGCCTGCTGAGAGACGAAGCGGGAACACTTCCGGGTGGTAGTCACTGCTGCAGCCCTTCTTTTTGCCGACTGACATGCACTCTGCTGCTTTTGCCC
>JAHBMJ010003011.1:40705-48024 GCA_018398765.1 Chromera velia
CTTCGGGGGGGCGGGGTCTTTGGGGGATTGGGAGGAGACGGCTCTGGAGGTTTCGTCAGACTGAGACATACTGACACTGGTCGCAAACAGAAGAGGTTCTCTCGCAGTTCTCTCATGTCCTCTCTGGCTATGGCAGTCACGCAACAAAGGAGAATGCAAGTTGTCTCTTGAACGGCGACAAGCCGCATAGGTGTAGGGAGAGTCAGGCTGACACTGCAGAAGTTTGTCGGTTGAATCATGTTGAATCGATCCGGGAGACATGTTTTGGACTTGACGCAAGCCCGGATCGCGGGCCCGCGACGGCCCGCGCGCGCGCGCGCGAGGCCAGCATGCGCGTCCCGGCCGCGCGCATGCATGCATGCAGAGCGCGAGCGATCGCGAAGTCATTTTCGAACGGGCATGCAGGAGCAAGGTCAGACATTGTTGAATCGGTCTTGGGCCGGGAACTTCAACTATTCTATAAAGTGCATGAAACGGACACTGCTGCAAAGAGACATCCATACATCTGTCTGAACACTTTTAATTTCGACGTTTGAACCCGAGCTGGCTGGCTGACACATCATTATGTATCTGATGCCAGCCCCGCAGTCTATGTAAAGCTTTCTTCGAGCGAGACCCATTGACCATCCAATAACCAGCAGCGAGAATCAGCGGGAGTTTTCCACGTCTACTGAGTTGACCTGAATCGTTTTCCAAAGCAAAGCTCTCTGCATTGAAGAAAGGCTGCAACGACTTGTCTCTGAGTCCTACGCGAAACCAAACCGAGGAATGGAGGTCCGAGCAGGGTATCTGGCTTCAGGCAACGATGTGGAGGCAAAATGGTGAGTGCATCGGTGTGTTGTACACAGTCTCTCACATGCAGGGGTGTGGGATGTTTTGACGTACATCAAGATGAGTGCCTTAGGTGCTCTTTGGGGAGATGCTTGCGACAGAATATTTTCAAAGCTCGGTCTTTTGCAGCTGAGAGAACGGCATCTCGCATTGACGTATAGGTTCACATGTCCAGAAGAAGACGGCATGCATGGGAACTTTCTAGGGCAGAAGGCTCAAGAAGTCTTCCAGACATCTTCCAGGTCTCTTGAAGCATGCCCAGCCACTCGAGCAAAAAGGCATTGCAGTTGGATTTCTGTGGCACGCATATATATAGAAAAATTAGGCGTCGTGTCTCCTCAGCTGCTGTACGTGCACCCATTCACTTATCTCCGTAGACGGGTCGATTCGTTCTGTCTGTCTGTCTGTCTGTCTGTCTGTCTGTCTGTCTGTGGATGCGTACAAGGAGGCATGCATGTACATCAGGTGCACACACTTTGCAGGTGCACGGTGGAGGAGGCGTTCCAGATTTGCGAGGGCAACGACCAGATGTGCGGGTTCACCTTCCAGGGGGCCCAGGGGGAGACGGGACAGGTGTACGTCTACTTCAAGGCACTCAACACAGACGCAGTCGACGGCGACAACGGCTGGTGCTACGTTTTGAGGCCCCAGGGGAAGACCAATAAGCCCGCAGCTGCTGTTGAGAAGGAGAAAGAGAAGGAGGGGCCAAAGAGGGGAGAGAGGGAAGAGAAAGTGGGGGGCGGAGAAGGGTACACAGAGCGGATTTGGATTGAGGATTTGCCGGGCAGGACGGGCCGCTGTTTTCCGGTGACTGCGTTTGAGTGTGTGGATGCAGAGGCAGTGAGGGAGTGCAAGCGGGTGCTCGAGAAAATGCTTGGAGACGCAGACAGAGAGGTGATCGGTCGAATGTGCGACACGAAGGGGTTCGCTGTGGGGATCATTGGCAGGTCTCAGGTGAGTGCGATCGAAGTGATGGAGGTATTGTTTTCATTCACGCATGCTCATAAACGTGTGTACGTATGCAATCGAGGAGAAGAATCGTCACAAGAATGTCCAAAAGACGTCGGTTGTCTAATTTATCCGTGAATGTCACGTGAGTGAATGTGTGCATGTGCGTGTGCGTATGCGTATGCGTGTGTGCATGCGTGTGCGTGCGTGTGTGTGTGCGCGTGTCAAAGAGAGAGGGAGAGGGAGAGGGAGAGAGGAACAGAGAAAAAAAAAGCACAGAGAGAGAGAGAGAGATGTACTTGTTGCTTGCCTCGTAGTCTCGCGTTCGTGTCTGGCTGAAGGGTGTGTTCGTGATTGGTGCAGCCAGACACATTCACCAACGAAGTGTGTCTCCTTGAACGTCTGTGTCATGCAGGTGGGATCGGATTTGCCCCCTCACTCGTTTCTGAAGAACATGAAGACGTTTGACGGTCGTCCGTTTGATGAGGGCACGAGGGGGGTGGGGGGAACGAAGCATGTGCCTTTGACGTCAGTCTTGCTTTTCGGTTCCTTTCTGCCGGCACATCTTTGTTTTTTTTTGTCATCTTTTCTTCTTATCCCTTTGTCAGGCCGTCCTTTCCTTGTCGGTCGGTCTTTCCTCAGTTTGTCAGTCAATCTTCGGTTTCCTTGTCTGTCAGTTTTTCCTCTTTTTGCGTCTATAAGTCGTTTTTCTCCCTTTCTCCGAACGTTTCTTTTCTTGAGAATGTGTCTGTCTGTCCGTCCGTCTGTCTGTCTGTCTGTCTGTCCGTCCGTCCGTCCGTCCGTCCGTCTGTCCGTCCGTCTGTCTGTCTGTCTGTCTGTCTGTCTGTCTGTCTGAAGTGAAGAAAAGACGAGATAGTCTGTCTGTCTGTCCGTCCGTCTGTCTGTCTGTCTGTCTGTCTGTCCGTCCGTCCGTCTGTCTGTCTGTCTGTCTGTTCTGTCCGTCCGGCCGGCCGTCTGTCTGTCTGTCTGTCTGTCCGTCCGTCCGTCCATCTGTCTGTCTGTCTGTCTGTCTGTCTGTCTGGCTGCCTGCCGGTCTGTCTGTCTGTCTGTCTTTCTGTCTGCCTGTCTGTCTGTCTATCTTTCTGTCTGTCTGTCTGTCCGTCCGTCTGTCTGTCTGTCTGTCTGTCTGTCCGTCCGTCCGTCTGTCTGTCTGTCTGTCTGTCTGTCCGTCTGTCTGTCTGTCTGTCTTATCTGTCTGTCTGTCTGTCTGTCTGTCTGTCTGTCCGTCTGTCTGTCTGTCTGTCTGTCTGTCTTATCTGTCTGTCTGTCTGTCTTTCTTTCTGTCCGTCCGGCCGGCCGTCTGTCTGTCTGTCTGTCTGTCCGTCCGTCCGTCCATCTGTCTGTCTGTCTGTCTGTCTGTCTGTCTGTCCGTCTGTCTGTCTGTCTGTCTGTCTGTCTGTCGGTCTTGCTGGTGGGGTCTCGGTGTATGTGGTTGCTCCGTCGATTCGAATATGTTTCGTGTTTGAACGTACTTGTTTGCACGTGTATGATTCAATCTTGGATGTGCATGTGGAATTGTTCTGTTCTGGCCAGGTCTGTGGGTGAGGAGAACGTGCTGATGTGGGACGTGGACCGTTACTCGTCTGAGTCAATTCTCGTGCACGAATTTGCGCACTCAGTGATGGAGACGGGATTCTCCTCTGCCCAGGCGGACCGGATAGCGAGAATCTACGAAAACTGTCTGAAGCAGAGGGGGTGCTCCAAGAGTCTGTACATGTACTCGACCAAGGATGAACTCTGGGCCAACGGGAGCCAAGCCTGGTTTCATGCGATTGCCCGGACAGACGTCAACAGAGGGATAGTCACCAGGCAGGCACTCAAGAAGGAACACCCGGACCTTTCAGAACTGATGGAAGAGGTCTGTTGCCTTCCTACCTGTCTGCCTGCTTGGGTGGTCGTTTCGAAAGACATTGAAAGAAGAGCTGTGTGCATGTGGTAAGAAGCTTTGTGACTCTGCACCTCTTTCTGTCTACATGTTGTTGCATCTGCTCAGCGACAAAACCTCGTTGTCAAGAGACACCTGCTCCCTGTACTGCTGCGATTGAGGACACAGAGAGACACAGACATGTTCTTCTCATTCCTGCGTGCATGCAGGTTTACGGCAACGGAACATGGTTGTACAGAGACACTTGCCCCAAACCGACGAAGTGGGCCCCCCTCCCTGCCTCCTCCTCTTCCTCGAGCAGCAACAGGACAAGACCAGCGTATGCACGGACCAGAAAGCAGTAGCCTCAAAAAGTGCAAATTGAAAGATTGTAAGACTCAATCGGTGTACATGTGGATAGTGCCCGTCTTCAGTAATGGAGGAAATCAAACAAGGGTTTTGGGGAAAGGCCGTTCTGCGTGAAATGAAGATGAGACAGTCTCGAAAGACGACAGCCTGTCAGAGGTTTCCCAGGCCGATCGAGACAACCCGGTCGTATCTGGACCCAGACACAGCAACAGTCAGCACTGCTGTGTCTTGGGCGAGGGTGTGTGTGAGAGTACAGACTGCGTCTTGCAAACAAGAAGAGAAGCAGAAGGAAAAGGAGGCTGAACAAAGCATGTTTAGAGAAAAGACGCAAGACGATCTAGTCTCCAAAGACAGCGCCGTAGCAGATATCCCTTGAAACCGGGTGCCAGTGGATCCCTTAGATACATTCTTTGGGATGGAAGGTTTGGATGGCGAGGACTTTTGATTAGTGCAACACAAAGGACTGAGAGAGACTCAGTCAACAAAGGTTCGTTTACGAGCAAAGCTGCACGAGAATGTTTAGAGAGAATTGGACACTGGCAAAACGACGGAGCAGCAAAAAATGTTAATTACAGTTTGATATAGACAAGAAAAGTTATATGTATAACAAGTTATACTATAATCTACAGTATTATAAGATTTTTTCTTAGATTTTTTTTTATATTATAGTTGTTATTATATATACTTAAAGTTTTAAACATATTCCTAGATTTTTTCAAAGTTTTTTTTTGTTCAATCAGAACAATTATATACATCATTAATTGAAGTTTACCTAAATGAGCTTCCTTCTAATTTTTCAGTTTGATGATTTTGTCACCAATGACTCATTATCATCATATATCGTCGCCATCAATTTATTTCAATTAAGTGACTTCTAAGCGTTTAGTGGGAAGTACAAGCAGGGAAGAGGATGGCGTTATAAGGTGGCATGGTATGGTTGGCACTCAACATCATATGAAGCAGCCTCGCTCATGTACAAGCACGCCCTGCCAGAAGTGGAAGAGTTTGAGAAGAAATGTAGTTGTTAAGCTAGTTACCAAATATTGCCGAGTGAGGGTCCATCATTAATAATCTGCCTTGCATGTCATGACTTGCCGAACGCTAGACACCTATTATGAGCCGATGGCGAATCATTGGCGATGGCGTATGGTAATAATAATAATAATAATAATAATGATGATGATGATGAAGTGTCTAGTATTTAATTATGTTCAATTTAATGCGTTTATATAGCGACCAGTTTCAAGTTGGTGACAACGCACTGGCATAAGGCAGTTTGATTTTAAAGCATCAATAAGCCTATAGCAATATAACTTTTTATAAGCTTGCTAGTAAGCTTGCCAAGTAAAAATTAAATATATAAAAATAGGTAAAATCCTCATACTCGCAGCATGACCTAAAGCGTGACTCCACTATCACTAATCACTAAACTAATCACTAGCTAATTAAAATTCGATCCAGAAATCTTTTTTTCGTTTTTGAATTCCTAGCCTAAAATCCTAGCTACCTGCAGAGTAGGCCCAATTTATTTTCAATTTACAACGTATATACTGGCATAATACTGCATGCATCTCATTGAATACATACAATTGAATAACGCATTTTTCCGAAGTGACGGCGAAGTCGCATTATCATCTAACTCATGCATGTTTCTTTTGCATGATTTTTTACTGACAGCTCAAACCACTTTGGTTAGGCAAAAGACGATAGCCAGCCGGATAGTCAGCATACGACTGACGTGACAGCTGGAAAATTTCCCCCCAGGAAAAAACAATTGTTTCACATTCTTGACACACTGAACGACACCAGACACCAGCTCACTTGAAAAGACAAGGACTGGTTATTATTTTCCATCTTTAAAATATTCCCATTGCAACCTATGCATCACAAGGCGCAGTTGAATTATGCAAAAAGTGGAGTGCGGCTCTCACTCGCATGGGCACATGCAAACACGAGGCACAAAGGGGCAGTGCAAACGTGACAAGCATAAAGGCTCAGACAAAGCAAGCTGAGCACAACCAGTCACTCACAGTGCAAGCGCGCGCACTGCATGCGATACGACACCATCATCCAGATTGTGGCATGAATCTACTAAAAACTCAGAACGACTGCGTTCGCGCTCGAGACCAAGATTCAAGCAAGCAGACTGTACATCGCAGAAACGGAGAGCCAAACAGAACCAAATCCAAAGACGTGTCCACTCACTCTTCTCCCCTTTTGGAAGAAGACGAACGAACCAACTTAGAACTCCGATCGCCCCTCTCCCCTCTTGCTTGCTCCGCTTCCATCCTCCATCTGACTCATTTTCTCAGTGCCCCAAAGCTAAATATCTTGCCTCGGAAGGAAATTTTGGTCCCGAGTTCCATACAACCTCCCATTCACCCGAGACGGATGCCTTTCTCTCCTTCTGCAGGAGCATCGCGACTGAGAAGAATGCCTTTCTCTGCTTCTGCTTCATCAAGACGGCGGAAAAGGATCTTCTCTCCCCCAGAAGCATCGCGACTCAGCAGAATGCCCTTCTCTGCCTGAGGAGTTCCCTCCTCGTCCGTGTGTTGGATCGCATCAGGAGAAGGGAGAGCCTCTACAGACAGGTCTGCACCAACCTGCAGGCGACGGCCGTAATACCCGTATCCGTTGTAACCCCCTCTGCCAAAGACGGTGCCGATCTTTCCAAAGTTGTTGCCGTTCCACTGGTTGAAGTTCTGAGTGTATCGTCTACTGAAGTAGTTCTGTCTGCGCTGATCAAACCAGGGGCCGTTGACGAACCCGAAGTTCTGCTTCTCATAATCCTCCTCTTCCTCTGGAGTGACCACACCGATCTCATCAGGGGATACGGCGGTATCCTGATGGGTCTGGGTAGGGGGAAGGGGGATCTGCAAAGGTCGGGAGGAGACAGGAAGGAAGGAAGGAAGGAAGGAAGAAAGAAAAGGGTTTGATGCCAGTCGAATGGTCAGAGAGCGAGGATGTGGGTAAAGTGCTAAAAGAAAACTCCAGAGAGACGACACAGGAGGGTCTTGCGAGAAGCAGTGAGGGAAAGGTCGAAAGGGGGGTGGGGGAGCTGTAACATTCCAAAGGCACACTCAAGAAACGCGAAAGGGCAAGCAGACGATCAAAGGAAAGGGAAGGAAGGAAGAGAGAAAATTGAAGAAGACATTGTTGACGGCAGGAGGGCACGAGCACAGAAGAGGTGGACAAGAGCGTTTGTTTGCAAGAGAAGAACAACGAGAGCCATGGAGAAACTGTCTCGAGGACTTTTGGGAGAGAGGTTGAGGAGTAGAGTGGTGGG
>JAHBMJ010003011.1:48338-58903 GCA_018398765.1 Chromera velia
GGGGGGGGGGGGGGGGGGGAAGAATGGAGGCTCAGATCTGAGTACCCAACCCCGCAGAGAAACAGACAAGAGAAGTACAAAGTGAGAAAGAGGCTCACCGTTTCAGGAGATTCAGCAGAGAGTTCAGGGGTCTCTATCTCTTGAAGGCGACGGCCATAATATCCGTAGCCGTTGTATCCTCCTCGGCCTCCTCCGAAGACAGTGCCGATGTTGCCATAATTATTCCCATTCCAGGTGTTGAAGTTCTGAGTGTACCCACCGTTGAAGTAGTTCTGGGGGCCGTTCAAGAAACCCAGGTTCAGACTAATAAACTTGTCAGCGTTCTGCTCCTCTGGGGAGACGACGCCGATCTCTTCTGAAGGGACGGCACTCTCGTCGCTCGGGGGAGCAGCAGCTTGCTCAGTCTGATGAAGAGGAGTGTCTTCAGTTGTCACAAGACCGACGTCAGAGACAGTCTCTGCCAACCGGCGACCCTGACGGGACCCAGAGCGCCAGGGGAAGGAGGGGAAAGGGAAGCCAGGACGAGGGAAGGGCCGAGGCCGACTGGGGCCTTCAGGTCGAGGGAATGGGCGCGGACGGCCTGGGCCTTCGGGCCTGGGGAAGGGACGAGGACGACCAGGGCGACAGGCCCCATCATAAGCCTTTCGGGCACCAGCGGCCCTCCGTGTGCAGTCGTTCGGGTACGTGCGTCCGTTTCTGCCACACACAGGCATGTAGTTCTGGGCGCAGAATCCTCCGGGGCCCCCGTGGCGTGACGCTGCCGAACCGCCTCGCTGCTCTTGGGCATGGAGCGCAGGAACGACAGTAAAGAGAAGAAGGCAGGCTTTCAACATTGCACAGGCCAGAACGGGATGTTTAAAGGAAACAAAGTGAACTATTGGTCGATTTTCGTTTCTGCTTTCTCACAGGAGAGGAGATTTCAGTGTCACAGACTGTCGACGTATCTGCTGAACCCAAGAGTGCAAAGGTTGAAGAAACCAAAGAAACGGAACGAGCCAAAGTGCTGGAATGAATGAATGGAAAGGAGTGGGCGGTTTGGAATCCAACTCAAAGGCGGAGCGATCGTTCGATTCTTTTTTGGGACAGTTGTGCTCAAGTCCCGAAGATTTTTGAAGCCGGTTTGCTCATGGTTTGCTCTGCGCTTCGCGGTTCGCTGCATGCATGGTGGGTGGGTAATTAAGAATTCGCCATTCGAAGAAGGGTTCTTTCCGACGCGCTCGCGTGCGTCAATCCGCGCGGGAATACATGTTTTCCGACATGGCCCCGGAAAGCGAAGCGGGGGGCACTTATACCAAACAATTCCTCATGTGACACATGGCCCCGGAAAGCGAAACGGAGGGCACTTACCAAACAATAATAATTTAACAATTCCCTTGGGCACATGTATATCGGCACATACATTTAACGTAAAAAAAAAGGCCTCGAAAAGTCTGTTTCTGAATTGGTCTATGAAATTATATAAAATATAAAAAATGCGTGACCGGAAGCGCCGGCCGGTCGAGCACCTGCATGGCAGACATCAAATTAATGGTCCATTTTTCCTATTTTCCGAGACCATTCACAAATAATCGCGATAATTTGCAAACTTGTTTATATAAGTTATATACAGTTGTACAATTAATGTTTTAAAAAAACACACAAACCTGCATAGATAAAAATTGAGATGTGAAACGTATAACAGATTTGTACTCATTCAAAAATACATCTGTTACACGCAGCTTTAAAGTTCTAATATTATATAGAGTACATGTAATATTACGTATGCCGGGGGCAAGTGGGGTGCTTTTTGCCCCCCCTTCTGCATAGGAGACCGGCGCTTTTCCGTAAAAAACTCGTTCTCATAATTGGTAAGGAGTTAGAAGCTGAAACTTTGTATAAGAAGACGTTGTAACGATAGAAAAAGAACTATGGAACAGATTTTTTATATCATTTCTAGAAACATAGGCTACCATACAAATTTTATAAGTTTCATACCGTTTTTTTTACTATTCAAAACTGTTAAAAAATGGCCTTAAAATCAAAAAATTTGTATGGCAGCCTATGTTTCTAGAAATGATATAAAAAATCTGTTTCATAGTTCTTTTTCTATCGTTACAACGTCTTCTTACACAAAGTTTGAGCTTCTAACTCCTTACCAATTATGAAAACGAGTTTTTTATAGAAATGCGCCGCTTTAGGGGGGCAAAAAGCGCCCTACTCGCCCCCGACATGCGTATCATTCATAATTTCCATTCCTAGTATTCTTTTCTTATAGAGATATATTTCTATCTGGTGCAAACTCGTGACTCGTCATCGTTACTGACATCGTATCCCATGTTTAGAAACTCAATAAGTCATATTTGTTTATATTATTAATCATTCTTCCAATGCCTGCAGACATCAATTAATTTAATCAAATCATATGAACCAACCGTTTTATAGTTATTTAAGCCAGGTTGATGGACTTCGAAACTAACTTCAAAGGTTTCCATACAGATCCATTTGATTGGAGACCTTCGCGTGGGCCTTCTTCATCATGTTGGCGGGGGCAGAAGGAACTCCCGGTACCTGTTTTTGTATGAATATGACATTCAGGTGTACACACGGTTCGTTCATTCAGACTCCCTAGATTTGCGCAACAACAGGATCAAGTTTGACCAAGTTGGTTGAATATCCTGCTCCTCGTCTGACACAACGTCTGTATGGACGTGCAGAAGCGCGGGAGGGAAAATTCAGTGCACCGGCAGTAAGGGAAGAACTTACTCCACGCAGGCAAAAGCAATTGTCTCGGACACACGCTAAAACGAGACAACAGAAAAAAAAGGGGGCGGTGTGTATCAAACATATTCTTTTTTTACGATGCGTCACTTGATGCACCAGTGAGGCCACACAGTGGGTCAGTACAATTGATCCCAAGAATGTTGCGAGGGACAAAATATTATGCGTATTTATTTTCCGACTCTCCATTTGGCCTGCTGAAAGGGCCACACATTATCACACTATTTTCCAAGAACAGTATAGCCCAGAGGTACATCTACTCGACCGATGTACGTGTATCTCGACTCACCGCTGTTTGTGTGAATGGAGCAGCTGCCTTTGCTTTTGCTTTCGCCTTGGCTTTCGCTTTTGGGGCCGGGGTGGGAGACATCGGGCCTGTTCCCCCTGCGGCCCCGGCACCCGACAAGGCCGCCGGGGCCCCGAGCGGTCCCCCTACCCCTCCTTCGGCCACTGCCATCATGGATCCTGCCTTTGCCTTTGCCTTTGGTTTGAGAGCAGGTGCGATTTGGATGTTCTCGTCCTGGCAGAGGACAGAGAGCTCGAATGAGGCCAGCTGCATGATCGAAGCAAGAGTCAACGCAGCAATGTGGAGTGCAATAAATCACAAATGACGCCCTTAATTTTGGGCATCAGCGCATGGCGAAGAAGCAAAACGTCAGAAAGAAAAGACGTTGCCCAGCTGCTCCAGACGGATTCTGGAGATCCTCAGGTCAAAACACGGTCGAAGGGACTTCAAAGGTGCGAGTGGTGCCGCGAAAGAACGTGGGGGGCCGGACGAGAAATGAAGGGTCGACGAAGGGACAAATGGAGGGCGGGGAAAAACCAATGTGTGTCTGTTTGAAGCCTTAATTTGTGTCTCATTGGAAGCATGAGAATTAGGGGCGAGTCAATTGAAAAACAAAATAAAAGTCACCTGCTTCGTTTGGTGGGTGTGCTCTCACTCAAACTTTCTCTCTCTCTCTCTCTCTCACAGACACACACACACACACACACACACACACGCAGACAGAGGAAGACAGATAGAGAGACCCATCCCACCTGGGCACTCTGGTGGGTGTAGGGGACCACAAAGACGCAGTCCTCCTTCACATTCGCTGAGACGGACCACAAACTGCATTCACGCAGGCGATCATGCCGTCAGGGAGTCATCGATGTTTTCTTTTTCAAATCGAGCACAGGCCGCGGACCCATGAGGGTACAGAGAGCAGAGTCACTTACTTTATCGAAATTGTATGTACAGAAACTAGCTTCCACGGAACACGCTTTCATTTCTTCTTCAGCCCACTGCTTAGTTTCTTTTTCTTTCTGTTGAGAATGGCCGGACCCACTTGATCAAATGTGGCTGGCACTTTTGCATGATGCATGGGAAAGGAAAGAACACCGGCCGAGATCGAAATGGATAGTCAGTCACCATGCAGGGCATTTCAAGGAAGGCATGGTGAGCTGCTTTGAGGCAGACAGATGCATGACGACCGGATGGGGCCTGCCTGACGACAGAGAGACTTGGGACTCATCAAAAAGAGATGACGTCAACACCACAACGTTCTGACTGAGTCCCATCACCCTTCATCCATGCACCTGGTGACTGCCGGTGTCGGCACAGGGAGGCCGGAGGCCATGCAGGAGGCAGCTGCGTCGTTAGAACTGTTGTCGAACTGCATGCACACAGAATTTCGTGGGCACAAAATCATTGTGGGACGTTACTGCATGTACTCAATCGTGTCGGCATGATTGCAATCTGTAGACTGCCCTTGCAAGGGGAAGGGGACGCAATTCTTGCATGAGATGTCTGACCGGCCACTTTTGTTGACAGACATGCCCGCGTGATTTCAGACATGCCCGCGTGATTTCAGGAGTGGGTTTTTGTTTTGGTGTCACCAATGCAGTGTCCATTCGTTCACACATCGAACAAAAAGGCGCAAAGAAAAGAAAGAAGGATGAAGGAGGGGGGAGCAGAGAGGGTTTCTAGAAGATCAAAACAGACCCCTCCTCTCCTATGGAACACATACAGATAACCATCAACTGATAACAGAAAAGAAAGCCCTTATTTCATGCTAAGAACTGCCCCTGATTCTTTCCTATCTGGTTTGCTCACATGTGCCGGGTGCAGATTCAGGAAAGCCACCGCCACAGGGGGCTTCGTGCCACCCTTGGGGGTTTCTGCATGCAGTAAGTGAGTGAGTGAATGATGAGATGAGAGACACATGCAACCATCAACGCTCCTCCACAAGAAGACAGAATGTGAGACTCCTAAAGGAATGCATGGCCTACAGCTCTTTTACGGTCTCCAGACGCAGAAGCTGTTCGACAACGAGCGGTGGAGGGAGAGCCTGACTGACGCAAGCAAGGGCGCAGGATCAAATGAAGAGAAGAGAATGAAGAGAAACGGAGTTCAAGTCAGGGTGGGTGGGGGGAATGAAAGGTAATCAATCCATCAATCAATCCATCAATCAAAAGATCGATCGATGGATCTAGATCGAGCGCTGTCTTCTAGGAGGTCCGATCGCTGACAGACAGGCCATCAGAGTCTTGACTGACGAGTGAGTGAGAGAAGGACACTGAGGGGTCCGACCGCCGGGCTCCCTTCTCGGTCTCCCTCCGCATTTTTCCGAGAGACCAGCCAGCATGGATTGCTCCTGCAGAGATAGACACAGAGACAACATGAAAATGACGGCAGAATTGGCTGGTAAAATGTGTCGGTTCTTCGGCGAAAAGAAAGAGAAACTAAGAGACAACCAAACGTTGACAAACTGATTGTGCCGGTGGAAAAGGGGAGTCCGCTCTCTCTTTGCGGCACACAGTTAGGAATATTGGGAAAGACGCCGGTCAACTTGAGAAAAAAAATACGTGAACACCCAAATACATACGCAACGAAACACAAAGGCGGGTGCGAAGCGGAGAGCCTGTTTGATTTGCATGTGCAGTCGATTCAAAGTAGGTGACCCTTTGATGCATTGCACAATCACCGTTCTGAAGTTTTCTGTAAGTGGAAACATCTATTTGATGGCGGCTCATTCGCGAAGCAAAGCAAATGTTGTCCGTGACCACGCACTCACTTGAAGGACTGCTGCTGTGGCCTCCCGCCGGCTGTTGCCTTGTCCCAACAAGAAGAAACGCGAAGTTGGTGAGGCCATGCGGACTGCAGAGGGAGCCTTTCCTCTGCAGAGAGAGGGTTCACAAACACACGTCACCTTCGCTTTCGCATATAAAGCATGAATGAGGAAATGGGTGTGGAAATTTAAAGCATCCTCGGGAAGTTGTTTTTCCTCTATTTGGATGGATGAATGCCGACAAGGTGGGGGGCTGGACCATAGCATGTTTTGATCCTAGCTTCTTCTTATCTGGCCTTCAGAGTCCCTTTTCTTTCATCTCATAAACAAATGATTCATCTTCCGTAATCATTTTGATCTACTCACTGAGTCACCTCCGGACTGATTCAACGAACTAGAGTTTCTCAACGACAGAAAAACAGGTTGTTGATGAGGCCTGAACGGGACGACACGTATTCAGTTTTTCTCTCGAAGTATTTATAAAACATTTGGTTGAAGGGACATCATATGAATTAAATGTCTGCATGACCTTTCGATGGGCTTCCTGCCAGAAGACGCGACCTTTCCTCCTTGGGGCTCTCCCAGTTGAGAGCCTCTGCCTTGAGGTCCTCCCTCTTTCCCTTCCACTTCAGTATCACAAAGAAGTCTCCTTCCTGCTTCGGAGAGAACGTAGAGAGAACGAGACGGTACTCACCGGGGCCCTCGGTCCCCTTCTGCAGAGAGGCCCCGGCACTCGAAGGGGCTTTGTGCCCTGCAGCCGCCATCTCGGAGGCTGGAAAGAGTCGAAACACCGCACAGACGTCTCTCTTGTTCCTGAACACAGACAAGTGCATGCATGCATCAAGGGGGGGGACACATGCAAACAAACAAAGAGGCGACACCATGCAGGTATTGGCACAACCACCGCATTCTAACACCACAACCCAGTTTGAAAAATTCACCCTGGAAGGTCACCGCGGTAAGACGTGAAAAGGGTATAGACGACGTCTGAGATCGTAGAAGAGAGGCGAGAGAGAGCGTGCGTCGGCTTAGATATACATGCAGTTTGACACATTAGAAAGTTGAATGAGAGGATTTCCGGTTGACCAACCAGAAGGAAGTCTTCTCGAGAGTGGAAACCCTCTCTGCAACATGAACAGGAAAGAAGAAGGGTTCGAACACAGAATACAAAAAACCAACAGAAAAAACGAACCAAGATCAGACATCCCCTAAGCATATAATACCTCTAGGGTCACGATCAGAAAAAGCAAAAACCCCCACAGTCTAGTTTGTTTGTAACTGCGAGTGTACAGTCAAGAATACCGCACTTCAAGATGCTGACTGGGCAGAGTGATGACTTTGGGATGGAGGGATGTCACATGCATGCTGCAATTAATTAGACATACATGCACAGGACCGATCGATAGGTTTGCTTGGCCGTGGAGGGCCACAGTTCATTAGTGCATTCGTTCTTCCCATTACCATCCGACCGGAGCAAATGCTGACTTGAAGACAAGAGACGATCCTGCAGTTTTCTTCACTGCCTTCTGGAATTGAGCGCCCTCGCAGAGAGACGTTTAACTTAATTCCAAATTTACACACATTAGGCTGACCTGGAGAGACGCAGAAGGGCTCTGAGGGCACGTCTTTGTGTCCGTTCTTCACCATCAACGTCAGCCCAATCTGGGGACAGGCAGACAGGCAAACAGAGCGAGAGATAAAGGTGACAAAGTCAAAGAACATCAGACCACACACACACACACACACACAGAGAGAGAGAGGAAGAGAGAGAGAGAGAGAGAGCAAGAGCGAGAGCGAGAGCGAGACATCCACATCCACCCACCCACCCCCAAAGACATATGTTTCAACTCACTTGAGGATATTCCAATTTTCCTCCAGCATCTCTCACCTCCCGTCTTCTGTCTGCATGCAGAAAGAAAGCAGGAAGGAAAACAGGCCTTGCATTGAAAGCTGCCGAAGCTTTGCTTTCCCGGCACACACACCCTCAGACTGTCTCCCAACATGTTTGCAGAAGCCAAACGCAAAGACTGCGAACGAATGATTGTTGATTCTTCTGGTCTTTCTTTTCGTTCACATGTATGTATCCTTGCTCGAACAGCTGAAAGACAGGAGGGCATCTCCTTGCATGTCGTGTCATGGCAGCATGCACTCAGGGGAATTCTGTTGAGTCCGGAGGCACTTGACGAATGCCTGCGTGCACTTTACTTGCTGCTCGAGTTCCTTTCAACACCCTCCGCCCACCTGGCTGTCCGAGGACCACGTGCAGGTCAAGGGGGTTCCCCCTTCTCTCTTCATCCACCTGAATCCGCACACAGGGCGACGACACGAAGGACCCCCAGAAGTTGCTGCACCCCCCTGCGTTGGACGGACCCCACCTGCCCGCAGTGCGGAGGTCGACGTCGAGAGAGGACCCAGGAAGACAGAGGTGCACCCGGTTGAAAATTCTGCAGGCAGAGGTGCAGACAGGAATGAAGGCAGGCTGCTCGGCAGACCTTCGGGCAGGATGCCTTCAGCAAAGAAGCAGAGTGGCGATCTGGAGAGGTTCATGAGACGTTCACGTGCCTTAAGTTTGGACGAAGAGGATCGGAGGAGAGACTACAGGATATATCTGAGACGACAGAACGGTTTTATTTTTGTTTCTTCAATCTGACTTGAAGAAGCTGTCGATTGCCACGAAGAACTCGCCGCCCTGTTCCCCCGCAACGAGTGGGTCGAAGTCGAGCTCTTTCTTTCGGGCCTGCACTCAAGCAGTATTCATAATCAGCTTTCAGACCTTTCAGTCAGACAGGCAGACAGGCAGACCGAAAGCCAAATGAAGAGACACAGAAATGGAAAGAGCACAAAGAAAGATCCGTTGTTGGTTGTGTATATTATGAAGATACAGAAAAAAAAAAGACCAACAGAAAGGCCAATCAATGAACGAAGAAAGAGTCAGACTGATGGACAAAAATATGGATGAACAGACAGCCGAACCGAACGGAAAATAAACGGAAACAAAAGTTACGGCATGACAAGTTGGACTTTGTGTTCTACTGTAGTTGTTTGCCGTCAAAAGACACAAACATCGAGCTCGCTCAGACAATGATCAACAAAGTGAAGCCGGCGGACAGTTTATGCATCGATTGGTGTCGTCCTCCGGTTCGGTAGAAGTGTGTTTCCCATACTGTGATTGGTGTTTGTTTACAGAGAACAGGATACAGATGAAGAACGATAGCCTTTCCTCTGCCTTTCTGCCTGCGTACGGACATCTGTCCAGAATCGTTTCGGGATCCCCGCAGCTGCATCAGACACAACAGTACCCTGCCCCCAGGGATTCCTACACCTGCGTGCAGAAAAGCTTGCAGGGGGGATAAAAACAAAATGGAATGTAGACGGCAAGTGAAAAGAGGGTCGGAAAAAAAATTTCGGAAACAGAGGAGAGGAAAGGAGAGCAGAAGAGAATGGAGGCGAGGGGAGAGAGGAGGGTATGGATCAACCTGTGATCTTTCTTGAAAAACGTCTTGCAGCTGAGTCTCTTTCGATTTTGTGGTACGCATTGAAGTTTTCGTCTCGCATGTCGCGATCAGGTAGGTAAGCTTGTCGACCGCTGATTTGATCACCTCTCAAAGGGAAACGACTCACTCCAACACAACAAAAGTGAAACTCCCACACAGACCTTGCAAGGAGCAGCTTCTCCTTCTTCACTTCCGCCTTTGTCATTCCCACCACCGTGTACGCATGATTCTTCCAAACCCCGCTCTCCTCCACAGGCTGTTGCCCCGCCCCCACTGCAGACCGGGCCTGCCTGCCTGAGGCTTCCACCTCACCCACAAACCTCCCGCAGGAAATCAGAGCACCCGACTGGGAGGCGGCCTGAACGAAAATGCAGTCAGGGCAGATGAAAAGAGGAATAAAAATGTTAGAAACACTCTTTCCTCCTTCTCTTCTTCCTGACTCTCCAAGGCAACCAGACAGACACCCAGACAGACAAACGGACGCACGACAGACGACATGCTCGCGCGAACACACACACACACACACACACACAGAGAGAGAGAGAGAGAGAGAGAGAGAGGAAAAAGAAAGCCAATCAGACAGACAGACAGACAGACAGACAGACACACACACACACACACACATACACACACACACACACATACACACACACACACACACACACACACACACACACACACACACGCACACACACACACACACACACACACACCCGCGCGCGCGAGCACGCACACGCATGCTTACAGGAAAGCCAATCAGACACACACACGCACACACACACAGACACGCACACAAGAAAAACAAAGCCAATCAGACAGACAAACCTCGAGTTCCTTCCAGAGGGTCTTCTCTGGTGTCTGGTCTCCCTCTCCCCTTTTCTTTTCGATCTCCCGGGGGATGTTGATGTCGTCCACCACAAACCTGACGGCACGACTCCAAATCATTGAGACGTGTGATTGGCATAATAAGAGACAAAATACAACACAGCGGATAAGAAAATATGAGCTGAGTTGAGCTGAGCTGGAGGGACAGAAGCCTCAAACCAGAACGGAGACAGAGAGAGGGAAAACGGACAAAACCTGATTGGACAGACAGGGAGACTGACGAAATGAGGGGAACAAACAGCCAAGTAGGAGGAGACAGGAAAGTATGCAGGCAGGCAGGCAGGCAGGAAGGGAAAGAAAAGGAGAGGGCAACGATGCAGGAAATTCCACAAAATATTCGGAGAGGAACATTTGAAGAAGAGAGAGAGAGAGGGGGGGG
>JAHBMJ010003011.1:59261-94495 GCA_018398765.1 Chromera velia
AGAGAGATAGATAGAGAGAGAGAGAGAGAGAGAGAGAGAGAGAGAGAGAGAGAGAGAGAGAGAGAGAGAGAGAGAGAGAGAGAGAGAGAGAGAGAGAGAGAGAGAGATAGAGAGAGAGAGAGAGAGAGAGAGAGACCCACCCACCCGGTCAGATCTAAGAGGGCTTCTCCCATGTTCCCTCCTGCATTCACTCACTCACTTATACACTCACCAACACACTATCTTTTTTATTCATTCACTTGATTCACGCAAACAGACAAACAACTACGCATCCATCCAAAGGCAAGAATTATGAGGATCGGCCCGGGGAGCGCAAGCCAGAGCCAATGTGAGAGAGAGAGAGGGAGAGAGAGAGAGAGAGAGAGAGAGAGAGAGACAGAGAGATTGCACAAAGTTCGATGATGCCGGACGCCGCGAGGGGGGAAAGGAGGAGACAGAGCGAGACAAGAAGATAGATCTCTCGACGCACGCACCTTCCAGGTTCTCATAGCTGCCATTGAGTTTTGCATACGCCTTCTGGAGCAGTCCTGCCCAGCAGTTTTGGGGGTTTCTGTTTCTGCAGAAGAGAATCCTTTTCTGTCCCTTCCGACAGGGCAGGCGGTCGTCTACCTGCACTTCCCTCCACTCTGCAAGACTCAGAATGCGCACGCACTCATATTAATACATACATCCTCACACACATGCAGACAGACGGACAGACAGAGATGTGTACAGAGAAAGCACATCTTTTGTCAACCCGTGTCTCTCCTTCGTCGTTTCTTCTTTGCGTAGGATGGCACACTATTCGGACCCATAGACTGTTGCAGTACAGGTACGAAGGTGCGCAGAGACAGATGTGTTACACGCGAAAAGGTGGAACAGAGGAACTGGCTGGCCGAGAGAGAGGAGAGGGCGACTTCAGAGTAAGAATACATGCATATCCACTCTTCGAGACTCCTTTGTGTTTCGAGAGGCTCAACACAGTACTGCAGTGCTCCCGGGTATTCTTCTTATCCATTTGGTCCCCTTGTCTCTCGTTGGATTGGCATGCGAATCAGACCTCTCAGCGTCCCAATGCTTCAACTAGCCAGAGCAGAACATGCTCCAATGCTTCAACTAGCCAGAGCAGAACATGCTCCAAGAATGAATGAGTGGCATCGAGGCCGTCTCCATGTCTCTTCAAAATCGACACCCAACATTGACGGGGAGCATGTTGGGACTTGCATGTGCATGTGTGAATGCTGACACACCTCCATTGAAGAAAAACCGGAAGACCCCCTTGCCTTCCTTCGGTTCGTAGCTCTTCTTAAGTCGCGTCACAAGATCTTGATCCTGTGCAATCAGAGAGAGCGCCGCACAGAAGTAGCAGTCGTTCATCACCCCCTGGAGAACGTCCGAAGGGTCGCATCCGGCGTCCTCGGATATGAACGAGGCGTCGGGACAGATCTCGGAGGGGCGCAACCACTCCACCTCCCCAAAACTGCGACGAGGCAACCAGAAGCATGTAAATCCAGAGAAAAATATTGACGCACGTAACGTATCAACATGTATGCATGTATGTATACGTAAATAGTCTACGTCCTCTTGAGAGAAGACAGGCGCGACGGGAGAAAGGGATTGGGTGCAAGCTCTTTTCGAAAAAGTCTACAGCTTCGTTCTATAGCCGGAAGATGCGTCGGCATGTAGACATGGATTCATGTGCCCAGCAGCATCATACCAGCATGTCTCCTCTGCAACACCAAAGTGACTGACCTGTTTGGATCCTTGGAGAGACTCCCTGAGTCGGCAGGAAATTCGGTGTCGCAAAACATTTTGTTCTGCTTGGTCGATGGGAGGGGGAATGAAGAGACTCCGACGGTATCAAGGCACAGCCACTTTCGTTGAATCGTGTTGAACTGGCACATGCAATTGAATCTGCAATTCTGACTGCAACACAACCGAGCCTGCGTGAGGCCACGCGCGGAGACTGACTTCCATCTCGCGATGCCGTATATGCGGCGCGCCCCGGCCCCTGTATGACCGCTCGCGGCTCTGCGGCCTGCGGCCTGCATGGCACCGCGCCGCCGGGATGGGAGTTCAATCCGGTTTTTTCAGTAACGTCTGCTCCTTTTAATTCTCCACACTTGAGAGTTTTGACACTTGCCCATGCAAGGCAGGCCGAAGCGGTTGATCTCATGCATGGCAACTCAGACTCCTGAGTACCTGTGTGACCCCCAAACCGACGCCATCAGACTGATGAGCTCCTCTGTCAACTCTTGAGAAGCCGTCTCCTTGAAGTGTGTCTCGGATTGAAGCATTGATTAATTGTGACTGTGTTTGGAGAGACGGGGCCGATGAAGGAGCGCTCTGGTTCCTTCAGAGAAACTCTCCAGGGGCCCTTCTGCAAAGACTGCGGGTCTTATTGTACAGAAAGAATTTCGCGTCAGTCTGAACCACTAATGTAACATGCACTGAAAGGGCACCTGCATGCAGGAAAAGATGAATCGATTTTTTGACCGATTCTCCGAGTCCCTTGTCTCCTGACTGCAGGCAGCGTGAATAACCCAAACAGACCCTATTGGGCCTGTCAGTGCGCGACGAATTTTTGGAAAGCCTGGGTGGACCCGAACCGACTTTACGACTCTAGAGGGGGTCCCTTATGTCACTGTGGTTTCACCTCCCGCAGTGACGGCTTCTTCTGGCGGTGCCGGGGTAACCCCGGCTGTAAGTTTCGGGAGCCTGCCAGCGCCAGCGCTGCTGCTGCCAGTGCGAGTCCAAACAGGCAAGAAGAGAGGCGAAACTCCCATGCTGAGGACGGGGCGGCTGCTGCTGCCTCTTCGAGTTCGACTCCGAACAGACAGAGACGGCCCTCTACTGCGAGGGAAGAGGACTCACAGTGGAGCACCTACATTGAGGATCCACACATACAGGTGGTTATAGAGAGGCTGTTTGAAGTGTCGAAGGAGGAGGGGATCGGACACGGCGCAGACGTGCGGGACAGGAGGGGTCCGTACACAGGCTTTGAGGTTAGCCTGCGTGGCGCTTGTCAGAGTGTCTCTTCTGTTCTCATTTTTCTTTGCCCAACCTCTTGCCCAGGTTGTGTTTTTGTGTCTCTTTTTCTGTTTGTTTTTCAGCCTCCCTCTTTGCCTCCTGACCGCCCCCCTCCGTCAGGCGCGCAGGCACACTTGCACTCACGATCGCACGTTCACGCAGTTCCTCCCTCCATCAATCAATCAATCTATCAATCAATCAATGAATCACACCGAATCACAGACAGACAGACAGACAGACCAACAAACAGACAGACCGACAGACAGACAGACAGACAGACAGACAGGCTGCATTCCTGTCCATTTCCTTTCCTTCCCTTTCCTTCTCTTCTCAGGTCGTGAACGTGTGGAGGATCGTCAACCCCTCACGCCAGGTTGCCTACACAGAGAGGAGGGAGGCGATCAAGAAGGAACTCTCGGAGTCCCTCCCTGACAGAGTGCACGGCTGGCCTCAGTTCAGGCCCCTCGAGGACTACCAACTGATAGAACCCCAGCGAGAGTTAGAGCTTCTGGGGGCCATACAGCCCATCGACCACTCAGTGAACGAGGTCTTGCTGCTGCACGGGACACAGCCAGGAAGCGTCCACAACATTTGCTTCACGGGTCTTGACAACAGACTCGCGAACGCAGGGGCGTACGGGAGGGGGGTCTATGCGGCAGAGAGAGCAGGTGCGCCCATGCATGCGTCCTTTTAATTACTCTCAAGAGCCTAGGCCCTCACTCCTATGAGACGCAGTGAATGACAGGGAGAACAAGGAAGGGAAGAGAGCTGGAAGGAAAAGGAGACTGAGATAAAGACAGCAGCACCGTTAAGAGGGGAGGTGGAAGGGCTCCGTATTGCTTTGTTTGTGCAAACATCTTTTTCAGGAAGGACAAGTAGAGGTGAAGGCACGTCGCCAGCCACTCAGGCGACGCACACACCGACGCAAAGCATGCCCTCATCCACAATGAAAAAGTCAAGAGAGATTGCATGCATAAAAGCGTTGTCGTGCAATGCTGCATGTCTCCGTGTGCATGAATGCACTATCTCTCTTCTGGTGTGTGCAGGGAAAATCGACCACTACGCTGGTGTGGACCCTCAGCTTGACAGAGACGGGCCGAGGAGACGCCTGCATCTCCGGCTGTTCAGAAAAGGAGTGAGGCACACAAGGGATCTATGCTTCGCTCTCGTGTTGAGGGTCACTCTCGGAAGGTAGTTAGGCCCTGCAGGGTGGGGGGGGGACGGGGGGATTCTGCATCTCTTCTGTCCTTTCTGAAGAATCTTTCTTTCAGATTCTCATCTTGGACCCTGCCTTCCTCTGTGCGTACAGGAAACAGAGGGCCCCTCCCCCTGCTTCCCTCCACACACACACACACACACACACACACACAGAGAGAGAGAGAGAGAGAGAGAGAGAGAGAGATTTTCTGGATCGGAACAGCCATTTTATCAAACAGAGATCTCATCATCTTCCCCTCATGCAAAAGCGAAATCGAAAGCGAAAGCGGGGCTGCCCGTCAGAGTGAATTAACGGAGGACGATGCTGAGGTGTAAAGGAAGAAGTACGCATGTTCTTTCACGAAATGACCAGACCAATCACATCATGCACCTTCCGCAACAGGTTCGCCGAGACAAAAGACGGCAGAACGGTGAAACACACGCGAGCCCCCCTCTTCGCCACAGGAGCTTGTGATCGTTTGGCGGGGCCTGCACACTCTCTGCTCGGAACTAAATATGCCAGGTTGGTTGGTTCGTTGGTTGCTCGGTCGGCCTGCCCGCCTGCCTGCCGCCTGTATCTTAGTCTGTCTGCCAGGGGGGTCAAGTGCGCGTACAGATTTCCTCTTAAGTCCATGGCTGCTGATCCTAGAACCATGGAGTCTAGCTAGCTACTAGGACAGGTTTGCTGTGACCTTTCTTTCTCACGTACTTGCGTGAGGGCAGTACAGAAAATTCGAGGCCTTCCTTGTCTCTCCTTCCCTCTGCCTGTTGAACTTCGTTTCTTCGGTTTTCTGTCTCACATGGCATGTGTCGTTGCATGTCCATGCCAGCTCTTTCTGTTCTTCTCCTTCGCTGCCTCATCGCCTGCACACACACCTCTCTCTCCATTCACCCGCACACCGACACACACACAGATCTATGTACTTGTCTTTTGATGTACATATGCATGTGTAGGTGTGTTCATGTGTGTGTATGCAGGTAACTCTGTGCATCAACCCGATTCGAGTCGTGTCTTGCGTGTGTGCGTTCAGGTACAGAGAGTTCATCGTCTTCGATCGAGCACAGGTCCAGGTGTGCTTCCTTGTGGCCTACAGGTGATTGCATGGGACCAGAAGACTCAGAGAGAGACTAAAGACAGATGAAGCATATGTTGTGTAACTACGGTCTCCTTTCTCCTCTTCGTCCACGACAATTGAGACTCCAGGCTCGCATCACTGCAGCGACGCATTTTTTCTTTTTCTTCTCCGGAGAAGAAGGCTACGGCTAGCATGAAGTTCTTGTCGAGCTCCCCGAAATCACCGGCCAATCGACGCATTATGCCCTCACTGACGGACAAAAGAATGACACGAAATTCATCTGTAGCTCCATGCATCCATCCCACCTCTGGTCAGCGTCATCCCCCACAAACAGGCACTCAGGCGCATGTTCTCTGAGTTGCTCTGAATTCCTCGCCCACTTTTTGCTGATTCCACTTTTCTCTCTGCCAATCTGTTTTTTCCTCCTTCATACAGGCGCACATTCCCGCTCTGCTTCTGTGGAGAGAAGGTTGCCAGGCCGTTCGTGACAAAAAAGGGCGAGAACAGGGGACGCGCATGCCGATCGTGCCCTTGTAAGAAAAAGGACCAGGAAGGAAACTACGTCGGGGGGTGCGGGCTTTTCTTGATGGAGCCTGTGTGCAGGTCAGTGACTTTTTAGTTCTCGGCTGAATGCGGTTTTGCTGGCTTTTTGTGACGCGTTTCGTTCCAGTATAGGATTTATTCACGCTTTCGGCCTGATCTCACTTGAAGAAACAAAGTCCGAGCAGCATTTTGGAAAGACCAAAAAAACAGAAACGGATCGATCACGGAAGGAAAATGGTGGAATTAAAGCCCCGGTCCCCGTGTCCCCTTTTTTGCCTTCAATTTCCATCAGAAGGGCCTCTGCCGCCTGAATGTGACTGCAGCGTTTGCCCGTGTCTGTTTAAAATTACTTCTCCTGTTCATTGGCCTTTTGACAACTCTGCTTTCTTCAGGTGCAGTAAGGGAGAGGCGGGCAAAATGCCAGTCAGTTGCAGCATTCAGGGGGATCGATACGTATGCGGGTCGTGGAATCCACGGTCCGGTAAATGCGATTTTAACGTGGCAAGGACGACTGCAGACAGGCGCATTCGGGAGCTGCCTTTCCGTTCTGTTGGTGAGCAGAGGGGGGAGGCTTTGGTGGAGTTGGAAAGAAGAGAGGAGGAGGAGCGACGGGTAAAACAAGAGTCTAGGGACAGAGTGAGGCGGATTTTAAAATCGAATAAGGAGAAGCTGAGGAACGCAGAAAGGGAATTTGAGAGAGAGGATGCGGAGAAATGGGAAAACGCCAAAGAAAAGAGAGAGGCAATGAAGAAAGAGATGGACAAGATCATTCAAGACGAGTTGCCATCGGATGAATTTCTCAGGTTGGTCGATTTTTTATTTTCTCTTCCCAATTTTTCTTTCTTCGTCTTCTTCCTTCCTCTCTCCTTCCCTGTCTCTCTTTCTCCCTTGTTCCTCTCTCCGTGATTTCTTCCCGTCCTCTCTTTCCACTTAATTCCCTTCCCGTTTCTGCATGCACACCTGTCGCTCGGTCGCAGACTGTGTGTGTCCTCCTTTGCATCTGCAGCGATGAGAGCGTGAGTGACGGAGTCGACTCAGAGAGAGCAGAAGAAGAAGAGGAAGACGACGATGAGGGAGGAGACGCAGAAGAGGACGATGACGACGACGATGAGGACGAAATTGTCTACGCGAGTTCCGACGAGGCCTTCAGAGATCTCCCTGACGAAGAGGAGGAGTATTCTTTTTCCTCCTCCGACTCCTCTACCAGAAAGAAAAAGAAAAAAGGAGGAAAGGGAAGGGGGGAGAAGAAAGAAAAGAAAAGGGAAAAGAGTTCCAAAGATTTGGGAAAGAAGAACAAAAAGGAGACGGAAAAGAAAAAGAGAAAAGCTGAGAGTTCCCCGGTCCTTTCGGAACTCGAATCGGACGAAGACAGAGATCTGAGGGAAGCCATCGAGGCCTCCCGGAAGGAGGCGCACATGATGAAGAAAAAGAGGGTGAAGCAATCTGCAGGGATTCCCTCTAGAAGCGAAAGAAAGACGAGGGAAAGAAAGAGACGCACGCAAACCGGAGAGGGAAGAACCAAAACTTCAGATCAGTTTTCTTCGTCCTCCTCTTTCTCTTCCTCTTCCTCCTCTGCCTCCGCTTCGGCCTCTGCCTCTGCCTCCGCGGGTCCCGGCCTCCCTCCTCGCCCTCACCCTCCCTCCCGTCAGCGGACCCAGGTGCTCATGTGGACTTCCTCGGATTCGGACGAGGAGGACTTGGGGGGAGGGGGGGGGAAGCCAAAGGGGCAGGAGAATGGAAAGGGAAAGAAAGCGCCGGTGCGGAAGAGCAGGAAGGTGCTTGAGGAAGACGAGGAGGAGGAAAAGGAAGCGTCACAGCCGAGGGGGACGAGGGAGACAAAGGAAAGCGGGAGCTCAAAGGGGGGAAGAAGAGTGCTCGAGGAAAGTGAAGATGATTGAATGAATGAATGAATGAATGAATGAATGAACAAAGAGTCGTCAAAGATCTGGGCATTCGCTAAGAGAAGAAGAGGTCTTTACGGAGAGAAGAAGGACAGTCACGGAGGGTGCTAGGGAGGGTGTGCTCTCTATTGAAATTAAAATCTTTTTCTATCACTCTTGGTAGAAGAAGGGATTCGTTTCGGGCGAGTGCCAGAACGCGTTGGGGCGCATGCTCTCAACATTCGATCTGTGCATCACAAAAGGGCCGGGAGATTACTACATGTGGTGCAGCTCAGAAACCTTCTCGCACCACTTAGCCTTTGAATGCAGAATTGAACCACATGTTGATGTGTGTCATTGTCAAACCATGCATACACCCAGGCATATACATGCATAATACATTGCATATACTTACAGTGACCGCGTTTTGAATGACTGCTAGAATGACTGTTGAACTTTTTTTTTTAAAGAAAATATGTTATATTACTTGGTAGATATTAAACTATATATTTTAAAGTGTAGTTCGATTCAATTCGGTTTGGATTAGTAGTTTGAATGCTTGATGAATATAGATGAATATTGATTGATTGATTGATTGATATGTTCCGCCATATCATTTTTTTTTAGTACTGTCACTTTGACTGCATTATACTTACATTTAGTTAGAAATAGGTATCAGAATGATAATTAGAATGCTATAGCCAAAAAAAAATGTAAAAATATGGTATACGATAGAAGAGATGGTATACTAAGTTAGTAGCAGCTTGCGGACCAATTTATGTACCGCTTTTAGCACTGCTCACATTTTTAAGTCAGGATAGATACTGTGATGAATCACTGACGATGAATTTTTGATACAGTGTTGCACCTTAAGTTTGCATTGAAATTCCGTTCTCAGCAGTGTTCACTAGCACCAGTTCTTTTAAATGGAGACAGACTCAGAGAGAGAGACTTTTGAAATAATTCAAGATGGATAGATTTGTTAACACTCGATCAGGATCGAAAATGCTAGTAAAGACGTAGGCTGCATGAGCCTGCATGTCTGAACAGTGCTAGGAACAGTGTGACTCTGAAGTAAGACTAACACTAGACCGCACTAAAACTGAGCTAGGAGATATACGGTCCAAGATTCACTTTTCTCTGATCGAATGCATGCCCTATAGTCGGACCACAGGATGGCCACACTCCCCTTGTCCGATGCCTACTCACTTTTCCTCCCCTCCCGCCGGTTCAGCCTGTTCCTGACCCTCGACGAGGTTCGCTAGGTTATTCTCTGTCAGCTCTGTGCCTGAGAGCTTCCACACTTTGTGCACAAGCCGCGTGTTGATGTTGGCCACATAGAGGGCAGCCAGAAGCACCCACAAAACGACCAGACCCACGCAGACCCACTGCGCGTACACGAGGTTCGGTAGGTTGTTGAGGTAGATCAACCACCCAGTCATGAACAGAAGGAGCCCGAAGACCAGCAGGGACCCCGGAATCATGTTCAAAGCTCCGTGGTGTGCCATGTACTCGTAAGTCTTCTGCTTTGGGATGAAGTTGTACCCCATAAAGAAGATCAGACTGGTAACAACTGAGAGCAGATTGCACAGGAACGCGGCACCCATCAGGCTCACGAAAGTCTCCAACCTCCACCCGCCCTCCTCGATCAGCTGATCAGGAATCTGTATCGCAGAGGGACCCACAAAACTGAGGATGAGAGCCGCTAGAATGCCCAGCTGCTCATTCTCTGCCACAATGCGCTCCCAGGCCTCCTCTTCGGTAAAGGGGTTCACCTGCGTGACTGCGTGGGCCCACTGGGGCTCCATTCTCTTTGCCAGTTCGTCCACTGATCTCTTCTTACCCCTGTCTAAAGAGATTATGCCAGGCATTCTCGCTGCTTGCCAAGCGTGGTGGGGTGCGTCAGCCTGTATGATCTGCGGGGAACGAACGACCCCGTAGGGATCCGTAGGGCTTCTTGCAGAGGAAGAGCTGGATCGGGGTAAAGCCGATGCACGCTCAGTGCAACAAGAAGCGAGAGCAAAACTGATCGCGCTCACGGGAAATCAACAGTATTTACAAGTCGAAAGAGAACCAGCGTCCCCTCTTTGCAACAGGTATGCATGTATGTGTGAGTGCGTACAGCACAAGAACTTCAATGGAGAGACAACGAGCGTGGATCAAATCTCAGCTGTGCAGTGTGCATGGACTTGAGTCACTTGACTCATAAAGACGCATGACGTACCATGTGTGATGGAAAAGGACGCAAGCTAGCTTATTGGAGTGCGTATGCATTGTGTTGCACATCATGCAGCACATGTACGATTCAATGACTCATGCTGTGTTGCACGCATGAGTGTTGCACATGCGAAAAGCCGCGCGTCCCCATGCAGCTGCGCGCCGCGCGTGTGGCGCCGCCGCCGCGACCTGCATGTCCCGCTCGCGCGAGGCGACGCCACACGCGCGGCAAAGAAAGCCAGCTTGCGCATTAACAATTGACTGAATGGTGTGTACGCGTGCCTGACCTTTTTCACGCTGATCTCATGCAAGCCCCTGTACTTATAAATTATAGCCACAGAGAGAACGACAGGGAGAGAGAGATCCAAAAGGATACAAATGAGCCTCCGGCAGGGATCTGTGCATTCATTTGATCGATCGAGTTTTCCACCTCTTTAATGTATAGTGGTACTCGACGCATGCATGTGGTGTCATGGCAAGCTCATATATACTAAGATGACAACTGAGCAAGGCGCGCAAGCATTTCAGAGTTGCTCTCTCTCTTCTTGCTCTTCCATTCCCTCCGAAGGAGACATGTCCCCTCCCCCCAGGAGAAGAGATGCTCCCCTTTTGGGGGGCACCAGAGCCGTTCATCATCTTCCCTGGCCCCCCTTCACTCCATGTCATCTGGCAGAGCAGGGACAGATTGAAGCAGACCTCCGGGCGTCAGGAGGAAGTTCTGCCTCCAATTCGGCTGTGCACGCAAAAGTGGAGGGAAGCCAAAAAGCTGCGGAAGATCCGGAGGGGATGTTGGAGGGGGGGTCTGGGGAATTGTTTCCCCACGGAGCTGTAGATACCAGCAGACATTCCGTTGGGCTTCAGCCAGAAGATGCAGACGAGAGCAAGCAGGAGAGGAGGCAGGATGGAGGGAAGAGTGTGGAAATTGAAGGGACAGGGGGGGGAGAAGAAGAGGAGGAGGACGAAGAGGAGGAGCAGAGTAAGGCGTGCTGCTGTTGTTGCCGCCCCCCGAGGCCGCTCAGATCCTTACCACGAGGGCCGTCGTGCTGGTATGGAGAAGACGAGTACAAATGGAGCTGGCGGAACTTTGCAGAGAACAGGAGAATCAAGTTGTGGGTGGCTGTGTTTTTGTTAGTCTTGACTTTTGTGACAGGAGTGTGGATTCCCGCCCTCCGTTTGGCCAACATAGACAGAGCAGTGGAGAATATAAAAATCCAGACAATACCAGGAAGGGGTATCAGAATTCCGTTCACACTTCTGCAAGTCGCCATTCTTTCCGGAAACGTTGTTGGACTCTTTGCTTGTGGGTACAGTCCCCGAAATCCCAAATTCTCTCTCAGATTCCGCCCCCTTTTGATGGTCACGATCTTTGCAATGATTGGAAACTTTATGGCGCCTGTTGCGTCTCTGATTGTTGCGTACGGGACGATGTTCCTCACTCAGGTTCCCCTGTTCTGTACGTACTCCTTTTTTGCTTTCCCGAATCTGCCAATCAGGGGCAGAGTCACGCATATCTGTCGGAGTCTGTTCATCGTCTTCGACTGGAGTGCAGATGCCGTGCTTGCCATTACTATTGCTGATATCAGATCAAACCAGATGGTTTTTCGAGTCTTCGGTATGTTGATTCTAGTCGCGTCAATCTGCCTCGATTGGCCCTGGCTGCTCTACAGCTTGGAGCACAACGAGATCAGGGCAGCAGCCAGAAACCCCAAAGTGTCCCCCCTCTTTTGGGCACATGCTGTGGGAGAACCGGTGGTGACTGTGTTGCAGTGGGTGGCATCTCCTGTTGCACGGGGGAGGGAGACAGAGTGGTGGGAGGTGTTGCTTCTGTGCTTCTCAACATTGTTCACTGTGTTGAGTTCGATTGACAAGGTCTTGCTCGTGAGGGGCATTGACGTTCACCCAGTCATTGAGAAGAAAGCAAAAACAGGTCTGAAGAGTCTCCGAAACTTGACTTTCAAAGACTTGAAGCAAGAGAGTGCAGGGAAAAGAGACGTGGAGGGCGTGGAAGAGGAGTAAAACAAAGCCAGTCAAGTCAAGAAGGGACCTTAACTAGGTCGGGATCGAGTGGATGGATGGATGGACGGATGGATGGAGGAAAAGAAGAGTGCAATTGAAAAGATTCGTGCAAACAAGGACAGTGATTGGTGCCATGGAGCCAGCATGACAGTGTGTTCGACCCAGCTGACAACCGAGACTGGTTCATTTCTGAAATTTTTGCTGTCACTTTGAACCACAAGGGGGGGGATTTGGAGGGGGCACACAGCTTGACGGACAAACAGCGGAAGTTTTTTCAAATCGGGGACTCTCGCAATGACTGTAGAAAGGAAGGACCAAGGCTGGGAGGAAGCTTTGTGCAGAAAAGAGACATGCAGGCAAGGGAGTCGACTGATCGAGGTGGTTTGCATGGTCTCTCCAACAAGTATGAAGGAGAGAATTCTGACTGGTCGGATGAGGAGGAGAGAAGAGAGGCAGAAAATTGTGATTTTTGTTGTTGCCAGACTTCACTTTATCGGATTCCACTGCCGTGGCGCTGAATGAATGAGAGGATGAAGGGAGTCACAAAGACGTGAGGAGGGCGGAGAGGGAGTAGCGTGGAAAGCTTATTGGAGGAAACAAAAAGAGGCACTTTAACCAACAAGATAGTAAGCAAGTAAGCAAGGACAACAGGCTGTCAACAGCTGAGAAAGAACAAAAACAAGAAAGAAATAAAGAAATAAATAAAGAAAAGAAGTCCCAACTCTCCGAACCTAGCTCCAAACTTGAGTTTTGCAGTTTAAGCTCCCAATATTCTTTCTAAATCATAAGGGACCAACCTTCAAAAATTGTGCCTTTAAATAGAATTTCAGCGTAGACGAGTATATTTCACGCTGAATTCGGTTAAACCTCCAGTGAATTTTCTAAAAATTCCACTTATATTAGTAAATTTTTCTTTTTATCTGTGCTTCTAGCCTAGCTTCTAGCTGTGTTTTTCATTGATATGATTGAGTTGAAGCTAATGAGCCACTGCTACTAGCGTGCTAGTAATTTTATTATTTTAACCAACAATAGACATTAATTTTCTGAGTCTTAAATTGTGTTGCCTAGTGTGTTGCATCGATCCCAAGGAATTTTACCCCACCGGTTTTATCAATCAAGTAAGCTTAAGGCCACTGCATAACCACATACCGGTATGTACATAATTAAAATTCAAAGTTCACTGCCACATGTATAAAAATAAACTTGTTTTAAAATAGTTTTGAATATACACTGTACATAGAAATTAGTTTTAAATTATTTAAGTTCAAAATTGTGTTTTTATACAATTACACGAGATTACGGGTGTGATTAGTTTAGGTATCAGCTAATAATATATGATTTAAGATGGGAGGTTATTGTAATAAACTTGAAAACTTATGTTTAACTTTGTTTAAGTCTAGGTTTCAGTTTGTTACAGACTTAAAAAACTTTAAATATATGTGACTAGTATATGTTACTACGCAGCATGTTTTGCCAGTGCTACATATATACTTTGAGCTTGAGATAGCCTAGTAGTGATATTTTAATCATATTTATATAAATTTACACTTTCAATGTCATAGTCTTGTAATCATGATTCTAGTGATTAGCGTCCCACATTCAGTGGCCAAGCATCTTTTTCCGACCCCAACATACTCGTATGAGAAACAAACCTGCACGCCTGGTTTGAAGAGATCGAGTTTGCAAAATCAGGTCTGGAAGGACGTCAAAAGAGGTTGCAAGTCTATAATTGAGTAACCTGCATCTTTCAAGCTAAAATCCGTGGAAGTCCGCCCATGCACGTCCCGAATTCACGCTGGTCGATGCCTGCGTGTTCTCTACGACCGAGCTGTGGAGATTCCCCTCGCACCGTCCAACACAGACAGACAACCCGGCTGTGGCTGCCCTGGCCGTTGTTGCACAGCTGCGGGGACCGTCCTATGGGTTGAAGGAAAGAGACCCTCCAGCTGCTGTCCAAACAACACCTGTCGCTGCTCTGCCCGGGAAAGAACATCAGCCCCCGTTCCCACCGGGGTGCTGCCGGTAGTTGGACGACTCCACCCAGTTTGCCTCAAGTTGACTGTCTGGGGGAGGGGGGAGAAGGACCGGCGGGTCCTTGCAGCAGATGCGGCGGCGGAACGGAATCGTGCCGGGGTCTCTACTGCAGTTGAGAGGGCCCCGACTGATTTGGACCCAGTGAGTGGGCGTGGGAGTGGCATGCCAGGGCCCTCTGGTGCGTATCCGTTTTGGATCTCCCATTCTCTCATCCTCATTTCCTTTTCCCTCTGTCTTTCCCTTTCCTTCGCAAAGAGGGGAACGGGAATGACGATGGAGGGCGGGGTGAGGACTCTGGGCGACGCCGCATGGTCCCACAGCCATTTCTCGTCTATGGGGGGGCTGAGGGGTATGCGGCGCGGGGAGGCGTCCTTCCTGGTGTCTGGCCTCTGTATGACTGGAGGGACCCCTCCGAGGAACATGGGGAGACGGCGGGAGCATCTGCAGAGATCGAGACGAGGGGCACACACACACACACACACACACACACAAGCACACACACACACACACACACACACACACACACAACACACACACCAACACACACACACACACACACAGACACACACACAGACACACACACAGACACACACACACACACACACACACAACACACAGACACACACACACACAGACACACACACAGACACACACACAGACACACACAGACACACACACACACACACACACACGGTGCACTCACATGTGAGTATTTACGTGTACGCGCATAAATGCACTCGCAAGAAACTTTGGGTGTCACTGAGGGGCTTTGAGAAGAGTGAGCTGATAAATTTGATGCTGCATGCATAGGGAGACGGGGAGGTGCTGTTTATCCTCACATAGAAGGAATAGCATCGGGGAGTGTAAACAAGACAGATTTGTGCGAGTTTAGGTCCTCGTGCGGATCCACCTGTAAACGGATCTTACATCCAGACTGGACCACAGTCTAGCTCGAAATCACTTCATCTCTGTAGACGTCTCTCTTTTCGATCGCACGCAGCATCCCTCCCAACTTATTCATTCCGATAAACCTGTATTCCGATTCATTTCACTCCCCCTTCCCCTAAGGCGTGCTAACCAGAGTACAGAGCTGAGTGACTGACTTCATGTCAACAGGTCTCTTTCCTCTCGCACAGTTGGTCTGGATCTGCAGCACCAACGCCGCACGAGCCTTCTCCTCCTCCTCCAGCGCAAAGGGATCGATTGACGCACGCGCCTGCATCACCCGCTGACAGAGGTCCTGCAGAGAGGGAAGAGGAAACGGGTGGACTCTCTCTCCCTCTCTCTCTCTGTGTGTGTGTGTGTGTGTGTGTGTGTGTTGTGTGTGTGTGTGTGTGTGTGTGTGTGTGTGTGTGCGTGCGCGCGTGCGTGTGTGTGTGTGTGTGTGTGTGTGCGTGTGTGTGCGTGTTTGTGTGTGCGTGTGTATGTGAGTGTGTGTACAGATTGCTCGGCTGACTGGCGCTGACAGACTATTGTACACCTTACCTGCTGAAGCAATCAGTCAGCCGCTCCTTCCGTCCGTCATTCACTCACTTACTCACTCAATCAGTCAGTCGACTAGTCACACAGTAAGGGGCTCACTCACTTGCTTACGCAAGCAGTCATACTCTCACTGGCTCACCCACGTACTCACATACAATCACTTACTCTTTCACCCACTTTCGCACCTACTCACTGACCGACTGAGAGACCACCTGCACACCGGTTGACCAACTGACCGACTGACTCATTGAGTGGCTGAGTGGCTGAGTGAGTGAGTGAGTGAGTGAGTGAGTGAAGGACTGACTGACTGACTGACTGACTGACTGACTGAATGAATGAATGAATGAATGAATGAATGATTGATTGAATGAATGAATGAATGAATGAGTGAGTGAATGAAAGACTAACTATTTGACTGACTGATCTACTCGCGGATTGGCTGATTTAAAAACTGCGAGACTGACCCTGTTTTCTTGTGTGACAACCCTCAATCTCTCTCTTTCATACCAGTCCATCTTCTTTGCCTTCCTCTTCCTGCATGATTGCGTTCATGAGCACAGTACATACACAGACAGTGACGCATGCGTAGACATACATACTATTCATGTATTCAGGAAAAAATTCAGCTGTTGAAAACACTGAGAAGTCTGGAAGCATGTGGCCAAAAGAGGAGCAGATGGAAGAACAGTCGGGGGGGGGGAGGGGAGGAACGTCTACCTCACTGCATTTACTGGCTGCAATTTTCTTTCCCCTTTTTGATCCCAGATCAGGTAGGTAGCCGCACACACGTACACAAATTCTGGTGACCGTCTCACCCCCCGCCTCCCCTCTCTCCGTATACAAATGTATATATGTGTGTGTACAGTCAATAGCGGAGGGATTCCTGCAGTAACGGTGACTTCAGAAGAGTGATTGACTGACTGACTGTTTCTTTGCCAGGGTCTTGGGGTGCCACTGAGACTCCTTGTGGTCCATGAGCATCATCGCATGCAAAATCTTGACGTTTTGTTTTTGGATTTGCCAGAGACGGTCCTCTCTGAGCTTCTCCCTCTTAGACCTGCGTCGCAGGTGGGGTACGTCTGTCGGGGGAAGGTTGTCGATGCTCTTCCTGGTGAGTTTGAGGGCATCGAGGTGCTGTTGGTGCTTTGCACGGGTGAAGCTGTCATGGGTCAGACGGTTGGGGGAGACGAGTGACCACACATTCGTGTTGAGGGAGTGCATTGTCTTTGCCTGCAAGGCTGCCGGCGTGCTTGCAGGGGAGGCCGGGAGTGAGTTGAACCCCTGATGTCTTGCGCTTCTTGCGTCAGTCTCTGCTGGGTCTGAAAGACGCTCCGTATAACGTCACAAATGCATGCCGGATGCAAATCCTGTACATGGGAATGCATTCCGATCTCTCAGAACGTGCACCTCATATTTCGTCTGAGATGCAATGAGAAGTCAAGGAGCTCCCAAGTCAAAGAAAGGCTGCAAGTGAGCGCGAATGTGTGTATACGCGTGTTGCATCTTAATTCATGCACATGCATGCATTGAACCTTGCCTGCATGCATGCATGCATTAATTCGTGTTGCATTGAAAAAAAAAAAAATCGGAATCCATGCATGTGCAAATTAACAGGAAGATTCGCTCGCTTTGGATATGCGCGGCAGCGCGGCCGCCTCGTACACAATTTAAAGCTTTTGCGCACGGGTTTTTCACACGTACGGTTCAAATTCCTATGATGATACAGCTTCTGACAACTACTCACAGCAAGCTAGATAAAGCTAGACCACCAAGCTACACGTTCAAGTCGAGTAAAATCGGAACCATGAGAGAAACGAGAGATACTTATTATGAGAAGGATCGGCATAATATCACGAGATTGAATTATTATAACTCGATTATATTTTCACTTTTTCACGGATAGTTACCTATACTAACTCATAGTAAAAAACTCGTCTTTCTTTTTCAACTCATAGTCCCAAAACAGTTGAAAAACAAAATTGAAATTCAGTAAAGTCCAAATAAATATCATTGTAAATTTACTACATAACTAACTAACTAACTTTATACAAAGTAATACATACAGTATTTTTTTTATCGTACAATATCATAAAGTATCATTTTTATAAAATAATAGTGACAACTCTTGAATCAAAAACACTAAACATTCGTAGATCTCTCCACAGTAAAAAACTTTGTGACAATTAAGTCTTTGTCATCCTCCATCATCACCTCTTTCAAACCTTATTGAACCTCTGTCTCTGTCTCGAGAGACCTCTGCTTCATCACTTGGCCACTCATGCTGCAGAGCCTCCCGGGCTGCCGCTTCGGCTCCCCTCTCTCTGTGCCAATGCTTATCATCTTCTTCCTCAGGCTCAGGATCCCAATCGTCTAACACACCCCTTGGCTGAGTGAGAGGCCCCTCTGATTCTCTATGGGCAGGACTCTGTCCCTTTCTTCCCTTTTCGGTCGTCCTTCCACGTCCCTCATTTGACCTCTCAGACCCTCTTTCCCTTTCCCTTCTCGCTTCCCTTCCCGTTTCCCCTTCTCTAAACCCGTGGAGGCCCCTCTTGCTCTCTCATGGTCTCTCGGAGGCCCTGCCTCACTGTCCCCGCTCCTCCTCGCTCTGCTCCCCCCTCTCCCTCTTCCAGCCCATGGCTCATCCTCGAGAGACTCTTCTTCTTCTTCCTCCATCCTTCTCCTGTCAAACTGACCCCCCCCTTCCGCCCGACTAGAGGCAGCACCCTGCTGAGGTGATGCTGTTGCAGGATCTCCTGCAGACATTCTCATCGCCTCCAGACGGCGACCAACAACCTCCAACATATCGGTGAGTGCCTCCCGAGTGGCGGGGCCCTTCGCAGTCGCTAGAAGAGACTCGACTCGAAGCAACGTGGCTGCCAGGTGAGAGAGCAGCACTGTGCGTCTGGTGATTTTCTTCCGCATAGGTTCCATCAATTGGTCCCTCAACCTGTGGAATAACACAGAGGGGTCGTTTCTGTCGTCCCCCTCCTGGTGGTCCATCGTTCCCCACAGCTCATTCAGAGTACGAATCTTCCGCCTGTGATGCGCTATGTCCAGCTCCAGATTCCGTTTCTGCCGAGCTAACCTGGAACTCAGGGTGGAGCTCGTGTCGCCCCCTTCTGCCTCTTTGAGGGCTTTTTGCCGTCTACGGATTTTGGAGAGAATCCATGCCTTTTGGAAGGCACACGCGGCCTCTCGAAAGCGTGCCTTCTCAAGCTTCTTTCTTCTCACCTGCAGCACAGAAGATCGGAGAGAAGTAAATACCTTGCCTGTCCGATACTGTTTGGCCATGTCACACGTTTGCGACTCTTTCTTTCCAAGACTATCTGAGAAGAATGACACAGACATGGTCTGTCTGGTCGCTTGTCTGTGTTTGATTTTTTGTCTTCTTCTTTTTCCTTCTTCTTCTCCCCATCCCTCCCTTCTGCCTTTTCCCAGATATGGGCTCCTTTTCTGTTGTGACGTCCTTCTGTTCCTTTTCTCTTCCTCCTCTATTCTCACCCTTTTCTTTTTATACGGTTCTCTTCTTTCCCGTCTCGTGTTCTCAAACTAACCCCCGATCCTGCTGTATCTGCTGAAATTTTCGTTCCTTCTCACAACGTACTTGAGAAGGAAGGTATCTGCTGTGCTTGCAAGATTCAACTGCGTTTCAAAAGTGTTTGATGCGGTACAGCTAGGAAGGGTCGTACGTACCTCTTTCATGACTTTCGCCTCTATCCGAGTGGGCCGGAGGAGACTGCCGAGACCCACGAGGAAGAAGGCCTCGAAGATCTCTCCTATCTGAAGAATGAATGAATTGAGGAAGGAAAGAAGAATCATGCAAGAAGGATCACGGAGGAAGCAAACAGAATCAGAAAGGACTGCGGCCTGCCTTCAACATTTCTTTATTACGAGAAGAAGCAAAAGAGAGGATAGATAATATTGAAAAAGAAGGAGACAAAGAGGAAAGGGACTACACATTCAAAAAAGGCCTCCAATTTGGCAACTCACTCGATTGAATAAAAACCCATCCGTGTATTCCGACGGCGCGAAAGGCTCTATACCCCCACTCCCTATTTGCCGCTGAAAATCAGTCAAACAGGCTAAAAGTGCTGACCCGCACGGCAAACAGGTCTGCCATTACCCACTGTCTGTCTCTATGGATGGAAAAAAACAACAAATGAAGTCTACCACCCCCACCCGTCTGTACTCACATGCCCCCGCTCACTGACTGACCGTGTGAAGAGACAGAGCTGCGAACCTCCCAGGCCCACTCTTTGCGGCAAAGTCCCCGTACCCGACTGTGGTCATGGTGATCAGTGTGTTCCATATCGCGTTCGCGTAGTTGGCCAGCGTGTCGGTGCCAGTCCCCAGCTGTCTCTCTGCCATGACGAGTGCAAACGAGCCCAGGAACATGGAGAAGACCAGCAACACGACCAGGGACTTCATCGGATGCTTCTGGAGTGTCGCCTTCATCACCCACGCCTTGTGTTTGCCGTGCGTCCAGATGATGAAGCTCTCGCTGTTGTATTTCAACTTTCGCGTCTCTGCTGAGGACAGCATTGAGTACCTGCAAGGGGACCGGGTGCAGAGGTCAATACTCTGTGTTTACATTTCTGTGATTGTTCACATAGAAAGTGTATACGAATTGCACGGGGGAGAAAGTGTTATGAACACATGGAACTTTTAGGCAGGAGAGAGAAGGAGAGGAAGAGGAGTGGGATGGGTCTACAGGGAGAACAGGGCGTTTTGTTGCGTCGAAGTGAAAGCACTCGACAGACGAAAGACGGACGTCTCACAGGCCATTGAAGGTGCTAGAATGGATGGGATGGGATGAGAAGAGGTGAGAGGAGAACAGAAAAGAGGAGACTGCAGTGAATGTCAAAGAAAGACAACCATGATGTCACTCCCTTACTCTTCCAATGTACATACAATCCTTCTTGATCCGTGCCCATCCCTTTGCCCTGCCCTGCCTGCTTCTCTGGAAATTTGACTGACTGCCTTCCTACCTCTGTATCTGACCTCCTTCCTAGCTCTGTATAGGGAAAAGAGGTAGACCATCAGCCTCTTCACCTGTCTACCTATCTGCCTGTCTGTCTACCTGCCTGACTGTCCATCTCCTTGTTTGCCGCGTGGCCACACGGTCTGTCCGTCTGTGTATCCGTCTATCTTTTTGTCAGCGCGTCTGCCTGTCCGTGCGTCTGTCTGCGTTGCTATCTGATGATCTCTCTGCTCGTTTGTGACTGTCTCTGCGTATCTCTTTGTCGTCTCTTCTGACCTGATGAAAATGCGCAAGAACCAGTAGGTGCGTGCGAGGAAGAGCATCGAGAGAAAGGCCGAGATGTGGAACTCCCACCCTTGTACCCCATTCACTCGGACGTCATAGCCCGGCAGCGGCTGGAGGCAGTGGATTATACATTCGATAAGAAAGGGGCCCAGAAACCGTTTGTAAATGAAGAATTTGTTGGGAATTCCCAGTTGGAGTTGCGCTTGGCAGTAGAGAATGTCGTAGTGGATGTAGAGGAAGAAAAAGATCCCCACACTCAACGCCCAAATCAAACTTCGAAGAATAACGTTGGTTGGCTCCTTCATGGTGTTGTACTCACTCTCTGGGTCGTCTTTGTTTTCCCTCCGAAAAAAAACCTCGGCATCGGCAATCATAAAGACCAGCTGACAGAGTACGAGAAGGAATCCAATCGAATCATTCCATTTCAAACGCTTGTCGAGAAGATTCAATTGCATCAGTATAGGCTCAAATTCGGGGTGTTTCAGCTTTTCTCTGTCTGACACCCCAATGCCAAGGATGGGGAAAAGTTCCCTGATTACTTCCCGTCTCGCCACGTCGCTGTACACAGCAACAGAGACCCTGTGCACATCCCCCCTCCTGTCCTCGATCAATTTGGGCAGACGCCACTTCAACCACTCACTTGCCCCCTCGCTCCCTTCCGACTGAGCACCTGGCACCCCCTCTGCTTGCTGCTTTTCCGCGTCCTGCTCTTGTCCCTCCATGGGTCTAGAGGGACCCGGTCGAGAGGCTGATTCGGTCTCCATGAAAGAAGGGGAAGGGAGAGGTTCTCAACAGGGGAAGAGAGAGGGACGGATGGATGGGTGACAAATCGATGGGAAAGATTCTCGATCAACTTGGCCAAACTGAAGAGACGGTTGATCCCAGTATTTTCACCTCTTTTCCTTTGCCTCCGTTCCTCTCGCAATTAACAAAACAAACGACAAATCTCAAGGAAGAATACGTCCTTGCAACAAAGCTAGTCACCCCGGTCGATGAGGGAGGCAGTGAGAGGATCGGATGGGAGCTGAACGGCTGCTTTTTTCGGTTTCTTTGATCTCCCGTTCTAGACTGAAATCTGAATGACCACTTCACATTCGGTTTCGCCGTTTGTTCCAGTCGGCCTCCGGTCTATACAGCCAGTCTGTCCGTGAATCGACAATGCTCGAGTCATACAGAAAGGCGTTTCTGTTGCGGGATTCTTCCTTCAAAAGCCACGTACAGGCCTCAGCCTTCGAGCTCTGTTCCATCTGATCAAGTTGCAACAATGCGACGAAATGAGAAAGATCTCTTCGAACGTGCTGATCTGACCCTGTCGGCCATATATGGCCTCTCCCTTAGTATACATTTGTTCCATCCTCCGTCGACTTTTTTGCAACTCATCCAAGTTTAATTGACATTCTCATTTGCGTACGTATATACATATACGTACGTACAGCGCCCGACCACGAACAAGTATATACATGTGCATGCATGTCTGCATGCATGTACGTATGTGCACGTATTGAAATAAAAACTGTTATTAATATAATTAGTTACTATTAATATGTCAATTGCATGCATATCTGCATGATTCATCCTGCAACACTCAAAGGAAAATGAACAACACTTCAATGCGCACCAAATGCGCTAGCTCGATCCGAATTGACTTTTTTCCCGCCAAAATTTAAGCCCTCTATGCGCCCTCGAAAACCGCGCAGGGTGCGCGGCCCTGCCATGCAGGGCCCAGAAATGGCCGGACCCGGGCGGCCGCGGCGTTGGCACCGAGGGCAAGCTAGGATGCAATGCATGAAGCGATCCTTGCAAGTTTTCTGCGACCTTCAATGCATGAGTGACGACCCTTAATTCGTCTCCCCTGGACTGTGCACTGCGTCTGCCTGCTTGAGTCGAGTAGATTTTCTTTTCCGAACGAAGCGTTCGCGTCACTGACGTCAAAATGCTTTGCATCAAGACTGGCGGTCCCGCTGCCCAAGACCGGGGCGAGTACCTCGAGCTCTCCCTTCCCCCCCTGCAGGAGATGACTCGTTTCCACTACGTGTGGCTGAGAGACCACTGCATGTGTGATGACTGCTTTGTGAAGGACACTGAGCAGAGGAAGCTGGACACTGCTCTTATCCCTGCTGACATCGCACCTTCTGAGGTTGCCGTCTCGTCCAAGGACTCCTCTCTGACCATCGTGTGGAAGGAACCCAACGAGCACAGAACAGTGCTGTCCTTCGACTTCCTCCTCAAGAACAGATACTCCATAGACACGCCGGAGATCATCAACCCCTCCTACAGAAGACCCAAGAAGACCCTCTGGAGCGGACCCGAGTTGCAAAAAGTTCCCGTCTCCGTTCAGTTCAATGACCTCGTGGATGAGTCCAGTGACAAGGGCAGGGCAGACGCCTTCCAGGCACTCTCTATGTACGGAGTGGTCAGTCGCCATGTGTATGTCGGCCATATGATTCTTGTTTCTTGCCGAGGTATTGCTACATTGTCACACGGTAGGTCTCTCTCAACTTATCGGCCAACTCCGGCCCCTTCTCTTCACGACCCTTCCACTTCAGGACACACTTCTTCACTTTGGCCCCTTTGGTAAGTTACAGGGCCCCTTGTGCGGAATTTTCAGTCTTCTCTCTCGCCATGTCTTCACTGATGTCAACCGTATCGCACACACATGGCAAAAAAAGACCCTTCTTTTCCCCTCTCCCCGCTGGCAGGTGTTCATTGACGGCACCCCCCCGACTCCAGAAAGTTCGGAGAAGGTCGCGTCCCGTCTCGTCGGGTTCTGCCGCTCGACGCACTACGGGCACTACTGGGACTTCACCCCGAACTTGGAGCACGCCGACACCGCTTACACTACAATCAGGCTGGAGCTTCACACCGACACGACATACTTCAGCGAGCCTGCTGGGTTGCAGATGCTGCACTTGATTGAGAATAAGAAGACGAAGGGTGGGAAGAGCATGCTGGCAGACGGGTTCTATGCGGCAGAGAGACTGAGGAGGCTGCATCCGGACAGCTGGAGTTTTCTTTCCAGCAAGGTGCTCAGATTCAGGTCAGAGGAATTTAAGGGGGGGGGGTGGAAAGGAACAGCAGTGAGCTGCTTCCCGAGGAAGACATGGCGACATGACAAACAGGGTCATGATGACACCAGTCTCATTGTATGGGGTTCATACTTGCAGCGAAAGATGGTGAGCGCAGCATTGTCATGACAGAAGTGCATTTACTTATTTTCCCGCAGGTACGACGACCAGGCGAACAGGATGAGAACAGAGACACGAATCATCGGACATAACCCCAGCGACGACTCCTACGAGTTCATCAGGTGGAATTCCGACGACAGGGCTCCCCTCAACTGCCTCTCGTTAGTCAAAGTATAGATGCATTTTCGGTCTGTGAGGTTTCGTCTGTGTCTGCGTGCAGGACTCTCATTCTGTGTGTGTATGTGTTCATGACTTTATGACTTCTGTGGTGGCTTCATGGAAGAGCTGCCAAGGCATCTATGGCTTTTCGCTCTGAGAATTTGAAAAACAGACTGGGTGAAGGAATTGGTGGAGTTGGGTTGACGTATATGACAGACGTGTATCTTTCTGCTTTCTGTATGTGTTCGCTTCTTTGCCTTTAATTCTCTATCTGCGTTTTCAACGAAGATCTTAGTCAGACCTCAGGGAGACGATTATCTTTTCAGCAAGTCACCATCTCAAAGAAGATGAAACGAGCGTATGAAAAGAGAAACCCAGTGGAGTCACCCATAAATGGATCGACAGTTGATGGTTGAGTGTGAGAATCAACGAGAGAGACGGCAGGACGTGCCTGTATGGACTAATCAATGGGTTTGTGCTCAGGACTCAGGTGTGTGGGATTCACAACGAATCAGTGAAAGGACAAGATGGATGCAGACAAAGAGAAAAAGGATGAAGAAATGAACGAACTCTACCAGGAGTGATCGATCGGACACAAGCAAGACTGTGCATCCGTCCATGCAACCTTCTGTTCATGCATGCATGCAGATTCGAGGATGTACCAAAATTCTACAAGGCTGTCAGGGACTGGGTCAGCGTCCTCAGATCTCCTGAAGTGACGGCGATGTTCCAACTCCAACCTGGAAGGTGGGGGGTGCATCCAGGAAGTCTGCATGCGTCCACTTTCTCTCTCTGTCTGTTCTCCTCTGCATGCTCACGCGATGCGGACATTCTGTTTTCTCTCCCTCATCTTCCACGACCGACCCTCTCTTACTCTCTTCCTTTAATTATTGCCTTGCTTTTCTCTCCTCATGCATGCATGCATGCATGCATGCTTTCTCTCCCTGCCGCCTGCCCCCTTCGTTTCCTCTGAATTGTCTTCCTCCCTCCCTCCCGCTCTTTGGTTCCCGCCTCCATTTCCCCTCTGCTCACTTGCGTCCTTCCTTCCTTGCTTCCTTCTTCCACCTGCGAAGAAAAGGAAGCCGTCTGCCTGTCTGCTTTGCTCTCTTCCTGAATCCCTTACTCACTGTATTTCCTGACAGCGTCATCTGTCTCTGTCTCCATCGCTGCATAGAGCAGTGTTCCTCCACGTTTTCCTTTTTTCCTTTTCTTCTTCCTCCACCAACTCCTTCACTCACTTCGTCCATTCTTGCCTCCTTGCATTGCCATGCACGTCTGCTCGCATGCAGATGCATGATTTTCGACAACTGGCGCGTCCTTCACGGTCGAGATTCCTTTGAGGCCGCTGGGGGCGTGCGTCGGATGTGCGGGTGCTACATGCAGAGAGACGACGTCCTGTCCCTCACCCGCGTGCTCTGCGCAGACAGACCCGAAATGTGGAGGGACGCCCCTGCAGAGCAAGACTGACTGACTGACTGAGTGAGCTGGGCTGAGGAGAACATTGCTTTCTTTCTGTCTGTTTTCATTCCTCAATTCTTTTTTGTTCTGTTCGCGAATTCCTTGCTTCATCCGTAGCCTGCATGAGTATGTGGACTCTCTCTTCAGATTTTCCAAATGAAAAGGAAGTAATGCTGTGGGTGAGGAGGACGAGGTCGTCCGAAAACGGGGGGCGAAATAGCCGCTCGTTGTGTCTTTCTGACCGTTTAGTCTGTCTGTCTGTCTGTCTGTAAGATAGGGGAGGAAGAAAGAGGGAAGGAAGAAGAGAGCAGGGAGGGAGGGAAGCAGACAAGGAGCAAGGAGGCGGGAGGGTCGGGTAATGCCACGCTAGGAAAAGAATGTGTCGAGTACTTGTGCAGAGGTCGGATCTGACGGCAGGAGTCTGCCGAGGTAAGCAAGAGAGTGGATCGATATTTGTGTAGGGATGTCCATGGATGGATGGAGCCTTTTGGAGGACATTAAATGCATCGGTGGATGTCTGTATACCGATTCGATCACCTCTCGGATCCGCTTCAATTTATTGCGGGGAAATCTTGCGCACGCATTTGCTAGTAGTAGTAATAGCCACTAGCATTTGCTCTGGACGTAGGAAGTTTGCTCCATCATTCTGCATGTGCGTACAGCTAACCAAACATGTTAAAGTTTTTTTGTGTTTCTTCCTCTGAATTGTCTAGTGAATTATAATTGATTCTGTTAAATTAAATTATGGCTTACTATTTTATTTTAGACTTCAAAGTTCTTTGGGTGTTTACAATCAGTATTTCACTAGGTATTTCATTTTTTTTTTTGTTTTCGCTTTTGTTCTAAGTATAACTTGAAGTGTTACTACAAGTATTATCTCTTTTGTGTATACATATGTTGCACTGTGATTCGCACACAAAAAAAATGATAGGCCTAAAAAATTTATAATACAGTTTAAAGTTTATGCCGCTTATTGATTCAAAATTTGATTGATTGACTGATTAGGATAGGATAGGATAGGATTAATGTCTGGAGGATTGGCCTCCTGCCCCAATACCGAGCGCTTGACGTGCGGCGTCCAGGAAAAGCACATACACCCGTCGGACCTTCCTGGCCAGCCCGCGCAGGCTAAAAAGACCTGTGCCGCAAACTGTTTACGTGATAATCAATTAATTACTATCAATCGCATGCGAAAGACTGTAATCAATCAACTCTCACTGACGATGCTGCGGCCCGCCGATCGACCCGGCGGAGCTCAAACAGGCTTCAAACGGAGGCATCTCAAAACAAACGGTCGATCGATTAGAGGCTAATCTCATTACTTCCCAGTCATTCAATCCTTTGGTTTCTCCCTCTTCCTTTGCTTGCTTCATTTGCTGCCATGTTGCTGAATACTCTGCCTGTTTTTTGTTTTTTTCCTTTTCATTTGACCAAAGGATTTGGTGGGCTTGGTCCAGCTGGATGCTTGATACATCTTGTAGGCTGCATATATTTCTCTTGCGGCATTCCTTTACGGCAGCTCGTTTTGTGACAACATCCTTCAAAAACTTGTCGACGCTTCCATCTGTCTCACTTAAAAGAAAAGAAAACAAGGCAAGGCTTTCTGTCTTTCTGTTTGTCCCCTCTTTCCATTTTGGCTTTCCTGCTGCTCTTTCCCCCCTTTGTTTACGCCGCTTATTGATTGATTGATTGATTGATTAGTTCTGCGTTATAAGCCTTCCTGCTATGTATAACACCATTCACCTGCTAGCTTACCGGTCGTAAGCACTTTAATTTAATCCATTAAAGTGCTAGTAGTTCAAATGTTAAAGAATTGAAGAAAGCTAGCTAATAGCTATAAGCTTGTATGGCTGACTAGATGACTGAAGCTCTAGCTAAAGCTATAATCAACATATTTTTTTATTATTTTTATAATTCAAAATTTATCGTAAAATCTAGTAAAACTTCTCTACTGGGCTATAAAACTAGTGTAAACTACAGAAAAAGAAAGTGAGAGAACGTCAATATAATGAAGTGCCACACAAACCTAGACACAAACAGAGCCTTAGACACTAGCTTATAGACAGGGACACTGGCAGACTGGAGATCTTGATTGGCTTTGGCTGTATGCGTGACTGACAGACAGAGACCGACACACAAACTTAATTCAAGAGGGCATGCATGCAGGCTTACCACTGATCCCCTTATCACCATGTCACACTCCTATTTTGAACCTTCTTACATTCCCTTCATTGGGTGTCTAGCGAAGTTTTAGCGAACAGTGGGCACCCATTTATGCACGAATCCATCTTTCTGACTACGCAGCGGATGTTTTCGAATGAACGTGTATCTGCGATCTTCTTCAGAGGCTTCACTGTCCCGCTGTTCTCTCTAGTGTTCTCTTGGCCCGCCCCTTTTTCCTTCTAGCTTCTCCCTACGTTTACCATTAATGATAAGCTGGGATCTCCCGGACAGGACAGCCACCTACTCAGACACCTCTTTTCTGGATCTGCTCTTCTTTTTTGTTTCTACATGCGATGGGGTGGAAACAAAGAACGAAAGTAAAGATTCCTCAACCACGAGGTTTTCTTTCTCTAGCTCGCTTTGGCCTTCCTTCCTCCCTCCCTCCCTTCCTTCCTTCCTTCCTTCCTTTCTTTCTTTCTTTCTTTCTGTATCCCTCTCCCTCGATGGGTACTCCCACCTAAAAGTACATGAAGAGCCGCATTCCCTTCCCCCCCCTTCGATCCCCCTCCTTCCACTGATGCCGGCCCCCTCCTGTATGCAATTGCAGTCACTTCGTTCATCACAGACACTCAAAGGGTACTTCAGCCAAAAGAAGAGGGCACCGCGGCGTCTCTTTTTGTGTTTCTGTCTGTCTCTGCCGGGTTAGAAAACGACTAACAGGGCGGTACCAAAAACAAATGACTAGAACAAAGGAACAAGAGAAGCAAACATAGGCAGAAAGAAGGAAAAGAAGGGAACGAGAGACAGAGAGAGAGCAAGTGAGAAAGAGAGAGACAAGAGGCCGGAAGAGGGGGGAGAAGGAAGGAAGGAAGGAAGGAAGGAAGGAAGGAAGAAATGAATGAATGAATGAATGAATGAATAAAAGGACGGAAGGAAGCAAGGAAGGAAGGAAGGAAAGAAGGAATGAATGAATGAATGAATGAAGGAAGGAAGGAAGGAAGGATAGAAGGAATGAATGAAGGAAGGATGGAAGGGAGGAAGGAAGGAAGGAAGGAAGGAAGGAAGGAACATAGGAAGAGAGGAAAGAAGGAAGGAATAAACGCACGTACACAAAAGAAACAAGGCAAGCGCGGACCAGAGAGAAAGAGGGAATGAAGAGCCGCTTATGCAAGTTCTTCTGACACCTCCCTATTCTCACCACTCTGATATCGAATCGCCACCGCGTGCCCCTCACTCTCCCCCAACAGCTCCACGGCCTGTCCACACTCGTCATGAGTCACTGTCACCTCCCAACTGGGCGTCACTCTCACTCTCCCTCCGCCTGTCTCACTCGTTTCCTTCTCTTCCTCTCTGTCCTCCTCACTCTCAGCGACAGCCTCCAGAAGTGGCTGTTCGAAAAGCACCTTCTCATTGGCAGGATACGCCCCACAAGAGTAGCAACGGATCACCTCCATCGACAGGGCAGCCCACCTGGGAGTGCCGATGGGAAGGTCGACGTCGATGACTGTCGTTTTCTGCTTCGGACGGTTCAACACCTCTCCCTCGACCCTCCACCTCTCTGCATTGGATCTCGAAACGCCGTCTCCGTCTCCTCCGTCCAAACGGAACATGCGACCAACAAGCCTGTCCCCCTCAGAGACGGGAAGAACCTTCCCGCAGAAAGCCCTGCCCCCTGCGTTGACGTAGTAACTTGTGAAGTGCCACTTGCTGGTGAATCCGAACGGGAGACACCCGGATTGGCCTGCACGTGTTTTGTTGGGGNGGGGGGGGGGGGGGTAGCATTCTTTTCTATGATCTGGATGAATGCACTTAGTTTTTTCTCGGCAGTAGTCCACGCCGCTTATTCTTGTTGGTCGCCCTCTTTTCCAGGGGGGGAGAAGAAAGAGGGCAAGAGAATGGCTAGACAAACAGAAGCGGCGATGTGTAGAGAGGAAGAGAGATCGACAGAGTGAAGGGCAGAGAGGCAGGCAGATAAACGGGAAACAAAACGGTAGACAGGAAAAGAAAGAGGTGCAGTACTGTGCCACATAGGCAGAATGGAGTCTACACCCTGTGTGCGTGTGTACTCAGCAATCTGTGTGGCTTTCTGGATAGTATTAAAACCAGTGCTGCCTGACCTGTCTGCAGCACCGGTTGAATGATGTAAGTCTGAGGGAGCTCTCCCGGCACCTTGTCTTCGATTCCGTTGAAGAAGAAAGTAGTTGTCAGGGGGTTGCGGTGCGGGGGGAGGGGGGGAACTGTCCACTCAGAGGTGAAATTCGTCAGGGGTGTGGGGGACGTGAAGGAGGCATAGGCGACCCACGTGGAGTAGTAGCCTAGGCCGGAGGGTTTTGTGCCTCCAGTCTCCGCTGCATTGCCCTCTGAGGCTTCTGTGACGGATTTGCGGCGTCTGACAGGGAAGGGGCAGGGTGTGTGGAGGAGGTCTGTCATTGGGGGCGAGGAGACGGTGTGTGTCGCTGCTGCGGAGTTTGGGGTTGAGCGTGAGAGAAGCCGTCTCTCTCTCTTGTTCCAAAAAGGCAAGGGGGGGTTCGAGTCCGTCTCTGCCACATTATCTGGCTCTGTCCTATGGATGCAGTCTCGGTGGATCTGTAGGCCTGCAAACACATGCAGACAGATACACGCATACACGCAAAAACGTATTCATGAATGCATGTATTTCTGGGAAAGACCCCCAAACATAGCTATGTAGTACATTTTTTTTTACTGGCGAGAATGCAAAAAGAGCCATGGCAGAGAGGACAGAGGAAGCCAGATCAAGGATACAACACACACGAGATAGACAGGGAAGGTAGACGGGCAAGAATTTGAAGAGCAGAGAAAAACGAGACGGGGGGCGACGAGAGGGAACAAACGTATACAACAGTGCAAAGTTGTACTCGTGATGTGATGCAGGGAGTGGCATCATACGTACAAAATACGACATTAAAGGGGTAAGGGGGGGCGAACAGACAGCGGTGGTGGGCAGGAATTGGAAAGCAGGACCGGAGACGTATCACAAGATGTGCAGGAGACGGGAGATCAAACAGGGCTTCCACGGAGGCCCCACACTCACCTCCAGGGAAGTCTACGTACTCGCTGAGGTCTTTGCTCTCCGGAAACACAAAGTCTGTGGCAGAAGAAGAGATATGGGCCACAAAAAGAAAGAATGCAAATGCAGGAACGCGGACTTTTTTCATTTTTAAAGCTCACGTATATATATATTTGTCTAAATTTCTGTGGGAGCAGTGGTGTCCGGTGGTCAAGCAGCCCAGATGTGAGAGAAGTCGGGAAGAATTGAAATGCCTGACTTGCCCAGCGACTTTTGCACAGCGGCAGGCTAAACAGTAGCAATCATATAGCGGTGCAGCGACCTAGAGATGCATAAAAATATGTAGCCAGACAGGCATGCATAGGCGTGCAGACGATTGCAAGGAGGCGTCCGTTTCAAGCATGTTTCAAGCTGGCGCCTCAAATTAATTCCGCGATTGATGCCATGCATGGGCGCGGCCATGCATACATGCAGCTAGGGCCCCGGCATGCCCCGGCATACCACAAAGCTCTCCATATCACTACAGTCTCCACATAGTCTCCACGAAACGCGCGTCTCCTCTCAAATTCTCTGACTGCCAGATTGAGTGCATTTGAGTGCTTGGTCTCATTGCATCGACCGCGATTCTCTGCGACAGCTGTGGAACAATTTTAGTGTGGTCTACACGCGCGTGTTCCCTGCATGCTTCACACGCCCATCTTTGCGCTTCGAGTGATCTTATCTGGTAAGGGTACACTCCTGAAATTTCGATTTGCAACTTCTCATACTGTCAGAATGTCTGATACGAGCCCTATGGATGCCTTAGAAGTTCTCATTTGCCACGTGCGTCCTACTGCCGAGGATGTCTCGAAGCTTTCAGGGGCATGGGAGACGTTTGGCATGGCTTGGTTGGTGCTTTTTCTCTCGCAGCGGACTGTTCCTCTCCAGTTTCCTAGCCTCAACCTGTCTCGGTGTTCTAACATTTCTCTGAAGAGTACTCATCTTCTCGCCGCTTTCCTTTCCGACTCTGTGCAAAAGCTAGAGCTGGATCTCGACTCGGCAGTGGTGAGGGGCCCCGAGGGACAGGCCCAGTTGCGCCGGCTGCTTGAATGTCTTGGGTGTGCAACAAAGCAGTCGCCTTGCAGATTCACAAACCTCGCGTTCAGCCCTGAGAAACTCAGCCATTCAGACGTTCAGGGGGTTCTCACCTCTCTTCGTCCTCTGGCAGGGAGTCTCACCCTGACCAGATTAAGCAGGCCCGAGGACGTGACGGCGCTGGCTGCTTCGGTGCGTGCACACAAAGTGCCTTTCCTGCAGTCCCTCCACGTTCACGTGAATGGGGGTGCGTTGGAGTTGCGCGAGATGAGTGAGCTCTTTGAAGCCCTTCAGAGGCTAAAGCAGGAGACGGATTGTCTTCACAGACTCTCACTGGAAGGCATAAAGACGCGAGAAGGTCTCGTCCTCCTTTTCGCTCTCTTGAAGTGGCTAGGCGGAGACAAACCAGCTTCGATCTGGTGTTGCCGTCGCCGAAAAACTTCAAGTCGGGATTCGCAGCCAAAGACGTGCATTCGATGCTTGTGCCTCGCGCGCAATGCTGGCTTTCAGGATCCTGAGGCTCAGAAATTGGCGGACATTATTCGGGGGGGGTATTTGCGACTGCTGGAGAATCTAGATTTGGGGGGCACTTTGATAGGAGACTGTGGAGTAGTGGTGTTAACTGAGGTGCTTCGTGATACATTTCTGCCTTTTTTGAGAGCGCTTACCGTGGGGGGGGAGGCGCTGGGGGAGGAGGGGGGTGGTGCAGTAGTCGAAGCATGCCGAGGTTCCCATCATCCGCCTGTTGAAGAGCTGAACCTTGAGTGCAAAGCTTTGGGTCTTCCTGTTCTGGTCGGAATCTGGAGAGCACAGTTTACATTCATCAAATCTCTCACCCTCACTTCCAATGCCGGTGTGGGTGCTCTGCTGCGAGCTGGAGAGGACGTAACAGTTCGCAGCGTCCCTCTTCCCTTCTCCCTCTCTACACTCCGTCTGCACCTCTCCGGGCCAGAGTCACACCGAGGAGAAGAAGAAGTAATCCCAAGATTGGCTCGTACAGTCCTTGCAAGAAGGTTGCCGCAGCTGGTGAGCCTTCGCTGTACAGACCTCACATCTGGCCCGCTGGTTCAAAATCTGTGCGAGTCCCCCCCCCCTCACATGGAGGCTCTGGAGCTTCATAGCATTATAGCGGATGAGCACCTCGAGTGCTTTGGGACTGCTCTTCGAGCGGGCCACTTTCGGCGTCTTCGTAAGCTGCTTCTAGGTTTCTGTCTAATCCGGCGCAACGGAATTGAGCAGCTGTTTGGAGGGCCTCCTCTCTCTTTTCTCGAGGAGCTTGATTTGTCACACTCACAAGTAGGGGAGGGGGAGTCGTGCGGGATTTTTGTGAAGAGTCTGGAGAGCATGCCGCGTCTCCAGGTTCTCAAGCTGGATAGCGCGCGTTTTGGCGACCCAGCCCTTCAGAGACTTGCTACCTCTCTGAGCTCCTCCAACTCTGAGCACACAACGGCGCCACTGTGCGCACTTGAGGTCCTCGATTTGAGCTTAAATGAGATCACAGATGCTGGGTTCGTGCCCTTCGCTTGCGCCCTGAAGACGGCCCGGGGACAGCCAAATGGAGAAGGAAAAGGATCTTTTGGACAGACAAATTTCAAGCGATTGTGCAAACAGCATGGCTGCTTGAGGTTACAGGCACTGCGTAACTTGGATCTCGGGCACAACAGGATCTCGGATGGTGGTATGAGAGCGTTCTCAGATGCCCTGTCCGTTCAGCCGCTTCCCGTTCTTTCCAGACTTGACTTGTTTGGGAACCGAATTAGCGACCAGGGCTTTATCGACTTTGTGCACGGCCTGACTTTTCAATCGCTTCCTTCTCTGCGGACTCTCCTGTAGCTAGGCACGGGGGTTGGAGAGAGGGGCGTTGAGGCACTGCGCACAGCAGTGAGAAGCGGGAAGGTACCTCACGTACATCCTTTTTATCTGAGATACGTAAGACCCCCTTAGGACCCCCCCTCGCATGCACAGAGAGTCCAGTCCTTCTCCTGCTAGGCATCCCCCCCGCTCCATGGTGGTGGAGACTTCTGGGGGTTCTCGGGGAGCAGGCAGAGGGGACGGGGGCAGAGGATGACGGTGTGCCTGACCTGGCAGTGCACAGCCGGGCCCGGGCCCCCGATCGATCTGATCTGCGTGCCACCTGCCGACGGAATCAGAGAGGAGATAGCTCCCGTCGGATATTTGTAGAGAGAGGGGTTGAGGGGTCGGGTGGCGAGGGGAGAGAGAGTCTTTTGCATGCAGTGGATTTGGATTGGAACGCTTTGATTGGGTCCTGTTGAGGACGTGCGTGCAGGAGGTGCACGATGCATTGTGGCGTTGGGGAGAGTTTTGACGGAGTGCAGAGCGATTGCCCTTCAATGGAGGGTGCGTCATCAGACAGCAACAAAACTTTCTTCATAAGAGAAAAGAGAGAGGACACGTTGGTGTTTCGGGAAAGAGGGGATCATGCAGGGCGAAGGGAGCGGGGGGGCGCCGGGGTCCTGGAGCGTTTTTTTTTTTTTTTTCTAAACAACAAAATCAGGGCAAAGGGATGGGGGGCGAATTTTGGAGCGTTTCTGAGGGATTTGATCAGGTGTCCATGTCCACACTTGGAAGACTGGTCAGTCAACACTTGCTTCTGCTGCTCTCCTTTTCATTTTCGTCGTTTCTTTTCCATTCTCCCCACTTGCGGCTTGGTTCCCTGAACTGTTTTGATGAAAGATGTGTGCCTGGTTTTATGCGAGTTCTTGTTTGGGCGCCTGAACTGTTTGGATGCAACGTGGGTGCCTGGTTTTGTGTGAGGTTTTGTTTGGGTCTGCGGCTGTCCGCTCACCTCCGTTGCTCTCGTTGAGAGTGCGGGAAGCTCATTATTTGATCGTGTTTTTGAACGCAGATATGAAGGTTTGTCAAATGTTTATGTTTGCCTATTCCGTTTGAAGAAGAGTAAAGTCCCTTGTTTGTTTGTGCCCGTGCAGGTGATGAAAGCTTGGCCAGACAATGCACACTGGAAGACGGCAGCCCAAGAGGACAGCAACAGAGCAGAGAGGGCAAAGAAGGGACGCCTCGCGGCAGACTGTAGGATTTAATATTCACGTCAAGAGAGAGACACACAGACGGTGATTTCATCACACGATTTCTTTTTTTTTTTAGAGACACAGACGATGAAGTCATGATTGACTCATTAAACGAGAAACGACCGTTCCAATTCGGTTTCTCTTCTCCTTCCCCTTCTTCCTCACCGCTGCCTCGCCCTCACTGAATCCAAGGTAGCCAGCTTCTGCCGCAAACGGAGGCTCAGCGCAGACGTAATGTTCCAGAAGCATGCTGCTCCTGTTTTTTTGCTTGTCGATGCGCACTTCTTTTCTCTCTTTCCATTTGGTAAGGGGCGCATGCCGAGCGAATTGATTTTTAAAGCGCGTAAGTCCCCATTCGGATCCTTAAATACTGCGCGCGCCATCATTGTTTCGGCTCGCT
>JAHBMJ010003012.1:0-10000 GCA_018398765.1 Chromera velia
TCCTGCCCCCCTACCTCCCGGCCTCCCTCCCTCCCTTCACCCGAAGTCCGCTCCAGCCCCCACCCCTCTCTTCCTGTCTTTGTCTCTCTGTTTTGTCTCTTTATCTTTATCTCTCTGTCTTTAAATTCTCTCTCTTTCTCATTTTGTTTCTCTTCTTCAGGCCTGCAGGAGAATTTCTTTAACTTGCTCCCTTTTGAGCGATATAAAAATTTGAGCCAGGTTTTTGACTCCCAAGTTTGTCTTGCTGACTAGGTTGATGATCGCCGGGTTCCTGCACAAACTTTTAGTACCAAGTAGATGAAGACTTCAATTGCTCAGAGACCAAGCAATTAAACTTAGGTCTGAACCAGTCTAAGGCCTTGAGCACCTGGATTGCAGATCCGTGCAGCCGCTTTCAGTCGTTAAGTTAAGAGTCCTTTGATAGTGTAACTGTTGAGCTCTTGTCATACTTTATGAGGGCTAGAGAGGTAAGAAAGTGAATATGCAAAACTTGTATATCGCCCATGGTAGAACACTATCATACAGTTACTAAATATCGCAGTAAACCAGATATCCGATATTTTAAAACATCGTTTACATTAAATATCGCGATATTACCGATATACGATATAGATGGAATTTAATATCGCGATATTGGCGATATATGGCGATATTTAACAATATCGCATATCGGTACAAATATCGGGGTGATATTTGTATGATATTAGCGATATCAGGGTATCGCGATATCACTCTAACCCATAGATGTTTTTCAGTCCTCATAGCCCAGAGCTCCGTTTGCCGAACCAGTTTTCGCGTTTTGGTCGTTTTGCACTCTTTGGCATACTGAGAATCTCCCGTTTTTTTTTCTTTTAATATGATATGGGCAGAACAGACGAGAAAACCGACCCCGAATGGGAGATAGAGATGCTGGAATTTGCTGATAAAGGGGGGAAGCCCTGGAAAAGGTACCCCACCGGATAAAAGTGGAAAGAGGTCCTGGAAAAACAAATCTAGGTCTGCCCGAACTGGAAGAGATGGCAGGCACAAACGTTTTCGAGCAGGCTACTAAGGCCATGTACTTGTAACTGGTGTCTAAAAGAGCAGCTACGAGAGTAGAAAGAAGGGAAACCTCCGAAACATAGACCAATGGATGCAGGAAGAGCAGCATACCGAAGGAAAAAACAACGCGACTCGCAGCAGCAGCCGCAGCAGCGGCAGCAGCAGCCTAAGGCAAAGGCGAAAACCCTTCTCACTCGTCACAAAGGCCAACAACGTCTAAATTTTTAGCTAAAGAAAAAGGTTATACAAGAAGCCGATACTGATGATAAACAACAATCCACAGGTGATTTAGAAGGTGATCAGCATACCAGGTTGGCTCTTGTCTCTGCCTCAGCCTCTGCTTCCAGCTCGGCTGTTGTCTCTGCTTCGGCAGCTTCTTCTAGTGCCACCTCCCCAGTACCGGGCCCCCCTCCTCTAGTGCTACCTCGAGAAAGAGGCTTCGACACCAGTCTTTTTATAGGATGCAGCCGCAGTCAAGCAGAGTGGATGGTCCAAAGACTAAAAGAAATGCAGAAAAAGTCTTTCAGTGATTTTATTGGGTGGTTAGAGCCAAAGAAACCAACGGCAAGCACCTTCTCGAACCCCCGGGACTTTAAATATGTTCGTAGGGTGTTCTTCTTTGCGTCAGACAAGGACCCTATGGTGAGTACTCTCTATTCTTGCCTTTTGATTTTCGCATAGTTTCTCCCGGGCTTTCTCCAGCTCTTCACAGCTCAAACCGTTCTCCCGAAACCGAGTATTTCACTCCCTTTTTCTTATGCACGTTTCTAACTTTTTTTTTCTGCAGACCTCGCCTTTCTTCCCAAATGGAATCCGGGTCTGTATCAAGCCCGGATATGAATACTTGGAGGGGGTCAAAATGAATGGACACTGCCAGAAAGGCCCCCGCTTTGTTATTGGAGAAGAGGGGGATTTCGGTTTGTTAGGGATGAGATATCAGTGCAAGTCTTATGCTACCATTTGGAACTCTCTGAATCAGGAGTGGCTGAACCGCCTTCGGGACGCGGTGCGGACATACGTCCCTGCAGTTCTAGATTTGAGGGAGCATAAGGATACATTTCTGGACAGAACGCTCTTTTCCAAAATACAGAACCTTTACTTGAGTGGGGGGGCATCGGCAGCTCACATTGCAGAAATCTTGGAGGCAACCAAGATCAACCAATACCTGAGAGACCTAGGTGAGCGATTTCTTTTCTAACCATCGTTCCATTGTCGTCCCCCTCTCTTCGGCTCAGATTTTTTTTTCTCCCGCTCACTCGTACTGGCAATGTTTCTCTCTCTGTCGCCATCTGCTTTTGCCCTTGCATCACTGGCTTTCTGGCTTGTGTGTTGTCTTTGTCTCTGCAGAGAGGTACATTCGTCACATTTAGCTCTTCAAGGCAAGTGCCCTGATTCCGGCGCATCTAAAGGAAGGGTCGTTCCCAACGTTTCCTGACATCGTCTTTTGTGAGTAAGGAGGCGATAGGAGGAGAAACGAGGAGAGCTATGGTGCGCTCAAGTTGTCTCCGGAGACGATTTGAGACAACTTTTCACATTAGTTTGGGAGCGTTTCCCCCCTGGTATACAAAACCTTTGGCAGAGTAGTTGGAGAGTACTTAAAATTTGATCACTTCAAATTCACCCCATTAGCGAACGCGGGGGTGAATCCTCATTATGCATCCTTTATAAACTTGGCGAACAAGATCGTCAAGTATACTCTCTTTCACTTTTAGGCAACAAGTCTTCTCCTTTCTATAGTGAAACAAGTGAGACAGCGATACGACGAGTCAGTTGATATCGTTTAATTCAGTCGGTCATGCTTTTGTCATTTTGTTTCTTTCGTCGTCTCAAGTTTTTTTTGTTCCACGTTTGTACATTTTGTCTTCCTATTTGTGTTGTGTGTTCTTTCATCATTTCTATTATTTCGTCGTTTTGTCTCTTTCATCGTTTTGTGGTCTTTTTGTTCCATGTTTGTACATTTTCTTTTCCTATTTATGTTGTGTGTTCTTTCATCATTTCTATTGTTTCATCATTTTATCTCTTTCATCGTTTCATGTTTTTTTGTTCCACATTTGTAGATTTTCTCTTCCTATCTGCATTCTTTTGTTGTTTCCTCTCTTTCGTCGTCTCATCTTTTTCTCTTTTACATTTGTGCATTTTCTTTTCTTCATACAGCTTTTCTCTATTTCTCCCCTTTTTTCTCTTTACAGTCTGAACGCACCACTCCCAAAAACATGCGGGATTGACAAGGACTGCTATCAGGGCAGGAGACTGAAGGAAGGGGAGGTTTAGACGTCTGCAATAATTAAGATACTGAAGACTCTGAGTCCCGAGCTAATCGCCTACCTCGATGAGTGCCATTGGATGTTCAGGTGGGAGGACGCCCTGACGAACTCTAGACATCAGAGAGCGCCTTTCTTCTGGAAGTCGTTGTCGAGGGCCATCAGTAGGTGGTGCCTCTTAGACTACCAGGAGCTGATTGGGGCGGTAACTAAAGCATGGGAGTGCTTAGTCAAAGAAGCATGGTCCATCATTGCCGTGAGAAGATGGATGCTCTTCCGGTCAGCGTTCCTTTTTTTCTTTATTTTTTTATCTCCTGTTTTTTCCTTTCTTTGAGAATCTCTCTGTCTCTGTCGTTTGTCCTCCGTTTCTATCAGTCATTTTTTTCTTGTTGTTTTTGTATTTGCGACAATTCTGTGTAATACTATATGTGTGTATGTGTGTGTATGTCTGTATGTATGTATGTGTGTATCTGTGCAGGTTTGTCCGTTGGTATCTTCACGGGCCGATCCGCATGGAGAGGGAGATTCGTGCCTGGATTGTAGAAATGGGAAAAGTTACCGCGGATGATGAGACACCTTTTCTCAACACGAAGGCGACCGCAATCATAGAGAATCAGCTTGTACATGTCTTCAACGGCTGCCTAACTACAGCCGAGAAGTTTGACCTACATGTGAAGGGGCAGAAAGCAAGGCTGAGGGCAAAGGGTCCCAATGGGACAGTCAGGTTCTCCAAGCGTGAACTGCAGGTCAGGTACTTCTTTTCACTTCTTTTTCTCCCATCGATCCGGCGCCGTCCAGTGTGACACCCATTAGTAAAACTCTTTTCATTGCATATTTTGATTTCTTGTTGGCCTGTTTTTTTTTTTCCCTCCATTTTTCATCGTATGTTTGTCTCTTTGTCGTTTTGTTTTTTCTAGACAGTCCGTGGTTTTGTCATTTCTTCTTTCTTTTGTCGTTTAGGGACCGTGGATGGCACTGCAGGTGTAGAAGTCCGGGAAGGGAAACAGCCCTCTAGAGGGCTTTCATAGGATTGCACAGGCATGTTTTCATGAGCCGACAATCAGGGACAGGATAGAAGAAGGCGTTTTGGCGATGAACGCGTTCCGAAACAATCAGTGACGGGCCGATGATCGGGAGGCAGAGTGCATTCGGGTAGGAGTAGATCTCGCGCTTGTTGAAAGGACAGGAGAGAAACACAAGAAGGTTTTTGGGGATCGGGGAGTGTATGGAGAGACGCTTACTAAGATTTTAAAGGAAAACACTGTAGAAAAAGAGACGTTTAGCCTTACATATGGGAACGAAGTCCTTGAGAAGATGATGGATGAGATAGAGGTTGAGATGGAAGGGGGAGGGGGGGACCTCACAGATCTGACAGACGCTTTGCGATTTGACCTCATCGCTGTAGAGGGAGAAACAGATATGCTTCAGGAGGAGAGTGTAGAGTTTGCAGAAGAGCTTCAGTTTCTACCGTTGAGCAGAGAGGGGGGTATTCAGTATGGTAACTCACCGCCCAAAAAGAAGGGGGGGATCGCTGTGAATGTGTGTCCTTCTCAGAGCATCGACATGAGGAAGTGGGTGTTAGAGATTCAGAACGATCTGTCTTCACGTCGACCGGAAGAGGCAGCCGGAGCAACCCCCAAGAGAATCTTTAAAGTGTACAGGGAGACTTTTGAGTCTTATATCAACAGAAGGCTACTGCTCCAACCCACATCGATTACGTTAATTCAGAAATTCTTGCAAAAAGAAGCTTGGCGGGGAGCAGCAGCGCAGGCTATTCCCGAGGTGGGGAAGAGGGGGATGCACTTTGTTGGACATGAGCCTGACCAGATGACGAGTGCCTACAAGAACGGAAGGGAGGGTTAGGACGGTCGCGGAGATGCAATGGGGACTCAGATTCTTGCCGACATTGGTAAGTTGATTAAATTTTCTCCCTCATTGCTTCCTCTTCCTCTCTAGGCATTGCCCCTGCATCGTGAATGCTGGTCGACCGTCGGTTTTGTTTGTATCGTTTCTTTCTTACTTCATCGTTTTGAGCTTTCTGTGGTCGTCTGTTGTGCCTTGATGTGTTTCCACATCAGCTCATTTTTAATTGAAGTGTTCTTTGTTTTTTTGATTTTTACGTACGGGTTTTTGAGATCAGTTAAGGACTAGGAGGAGCATGACGCTTGGTGTCCTCGCTGATGAAGAACCATTCGATGAGACGCGTGCTGCAGCCTCTGCTGCATCTTTGAGAGACGTTCGGGCTGGGCTCGATTTGCTAGCATTCGGTAGTGGCGCGATCCTGCAACTTGAAGGTGATTCATCTATTGTCACCTCATTTCTCCATCGTGTTTCTATGTCCATCGTTTGTTTGTCTTCATCCCATTCGCCCATCGTTTTCTCTCTCTGTCGTTTTCTGTGTCCGTCGTGTCTCTGTGTCCGTCGTTTGTTTGTCTTTATCCCATTCGCCTGTTGTTTTCTCTCTCTGTCATTTTCTGCGTTCGTCGTGTTTCTGTGTCCGTCGTTTGTTTGTCTTCATCCTGTTTGCCCGTCGTTTTCTCTCTCTGTTGTTTTTTGCATCCGTCGTGTTTCTGTGTCTGTTATTTATATGCCTTCATCCTGTTCGTCCGTCGTTTTCTCTCTTTGTCATTTTCTGCGTCCGTCATGTTTCTGTGTCCATCGTTTGTATGCTTTCATCCCGTTTGCCCGTCGTTTTCTCTCTCTATCGTTTTCTGCGTCCGTCGTGTTTCTGTGTCCATCGTTTGTTTGCCTTCATCCCGTTCGTCCATCGTTTTCTCTCTCTGTTGTTTTCTGCATCCATCGTGTTTTTGTGTCTGTCGTTTGTTTGCTTTCATCCCGTTCGTCCGTCGTTTTCTCTCTCTGTCGTTTCTGCGTCCGTCATGTTTCTTTTTCACTACGCAGGTAGCTCTGGTGCCTCTTCTGACGATCGATTCGTTGCACAACGGGTACTCCAGGCAGGTGTTGACTGCCTGCCGCTGTTAGGTCAGTCCCTTTTCAGTTTTTTTTATCTGTATCAATCGCGTACCTTCTCTCATGTTATGCACAGAAGTATGCAGTTCTTTGCCCCCACGTACATACATTCTATGTTCATTACATCAAACTCTTTTTTAAAACTCCTGGTGTAAACTCAATTTCTGAAACCTGATTCAATTTAGTTTGAATGATATTCAGATGGAAAGACTGAAGTCATTATGATTGAGTCAGACGTCGGGTCTTTTCCTCCTTTTATAACTCAAGAGAGGGCCTCCTCAAACAGTGGCCGCAGCTGATCCGTCTCTTTCTGTATCCCTCTCCATGCATCAAACTGCTGGGGCTGCTGCCTCGGCTGCGGCTGGGGCCGCTTTTAGGCCTCCCTCTGCATCAGATTCTCAAGGTCACAATGGCGCTGGCAGGCTACACCTGCTTTCAAAGCCTCTCCCAGTTGCTCCCTCTCAGACTGATGCTCAGGGAAGAGGCGGTCAGTCAAAGCGCAAGCGGAACCTAGAGTGCACCTTTGGCGGGATTGGGTGCCCAGGGGGGAAAGACATGCACGCCAAACAAAGTGGGTTCACTTGGTGCAAGACGTGGTACCCGACACTTAAGCTTTTCAACAAAGCAGTTCGTGTGGAGGAGTTGCAGCGGGAGCAAAGCGTAAAGAAGGGGGCGCGGGAGGGCACACATTGCTCTGCTTGTCTGCAGTGTTATGACTCTACAGACTTTCCCCACAGACGCGTTGTTGCCCAACAGTCTTGGACAACAACTGAGTACGGCAGAACAGCTTTCCAGTTCTTGCAAAACAACCCAAACCTGCATGTTTGGTAGTGTCCGAAGAAAAGTATAGAAACTTTTGAGGTGTGGCTTCACTCAAAGGAGGCTTTGCGTTCTGTCTATTTATCGATGAACCGCGTCAAGAAGGCAAAGGATGCAAGAAACGGAGAAGTTTAAGCAGCATGTGTTCCATCCAGTGTCTGAGTCTTTGCATTGCCAACCTAATCATTTTATAAAGATATCGTAACTGACGCAACACATTCGCATACTCAGATTTATACTTAGCAATAAGTAGCTAGATTTATATGAAAAATCATAAATTATATTTTGTGTTACTTTTTTTCAATTTGCTATATTTTTCTTGTATAATATGATTTAGTAATATAATGTTATAAAGCGTCGCAGGCGAAATTTTTTTTTCTCCCAGGTCTACTTCAAAAATTTTTTCATCATCATGACTATAGTAAAACATTTTTTTTTCTCCCATAATGAGTCTTAAATGTTTTAATTATATTTTACTTCCCCTACTAGTATTTTTTAACTCTTTCTTAACTTTTCTCTAACTTCCGCCTTCGGCGGGAGTAAATCTCTTCTTTTTCTCCCTTGAAGTCCCGCCTTTGACGGCACTAATTTTTCTTCTGGGCCTACGATACCTTTTTCTCCCAGCCCTTCTGGGCCGTAGACGCCGCTGAAATCGCACGGACCGGCTTAACCAGCTCAAAAATTTTAGACCTGTCTAATTGTTCCATGCACATCTGTATAACCACCTTCCGTGTTGTGTTGACTTCTCTTTATCTGACAGACTTCCTTTTGGAATCGTGTTGAAGAGACTGAAAGTCCAGAAACTTGCTTTACATGTAGGCAGCGATAAATCTGATTTCTATAATACAAGTATGTATGTAGTACTAGATCTGTAATACATATCAGTCTGCATGATACAATAATATTAGTCTCAATTATATCACCTTATAGCGTGCTACAATAGTTTTAATTATACTACTGGATGCCACTAACACAGTGAATGCTAGTCATTGCTAGCCTGAGAGTGTATGGGGGGTCGGCTTTTAAAAATATCTTGATTCCACAGTGCATTGAAGTTGATTGAACTCGAGGTTGAGCTGCATGAAATAAACGCATAGTAACAAGGAACTGGGCCGTGACCACACAACGTACATCATGTTGCAGGTTCACTCACAGAAGATCGTTGTGTTCCTTGACACCCCCTTACAAGGAAACACCTGCTACTGAATCATCAGAGGACAGTGACACCCGACAGTCTGTCTGAGAATGACTCTCCCTCCAGCCTCAATTAATGTGCTTGTCGAACGCTGTCAATTTCAAGTAAAATGAAATCGATCGTCTCGATCGAATGAAATTCAATCAGTCTCTTGAATCATGTACGATTACATAAAAAAGGAAGTCGGCCTTGTTATGGTCCACTTCGTGTGTATCTGGAGTTGCCGTTTGACCCGCGGGAACCTCGCCATTCTAGTTGAAATGATCGACTGAGACTCCCTCCCTCCCCCCATTGAACACTCCATTCAAATACCATACAAATTCAGATCACAACGCCCCCCTGCCTCCCTGGTGTCTGCCAACAGGCACACACACACCCGTCTGACGATTTCACTCCCCCCCTTCACCGATCAAGCAACCAACTTTCTCTCTCTCTCTCTCTCTCTCTCTCTCTCTGTGTGTGTGTGTGTGTGTGTGTGTGTGTGTGCGTGTCTGTCTGTCTGTCTGTCTGTCTGTCTGTCTGTGTTCATGAAGAAGAGGAGGGAGAGAAATCAGACTGTCTGTCTGTCTGTCTGTCTGTCTGTCTGTCTGTCTTTCTCCCCCCCCTACATGCATGCATTCACGAGACAACAACCATCTTCCCGAGGAATTGCTTCATCTTCTCGGTCCCCCCCTCTGCCGCCACCCCAGCCACCCGGAACCCTACATACCCATCAGGCCTCACAAAGTAGATGCTTCCCTCACTCGAGGGTGCACTGAACACTTTCGAGGCCCAGCCGTCTTTGTCTACAATCACTTCGGTCTTCTTTCCCTGGACATTTTCCTCTGAGGAAGAGGCCGAAACAATCAATCGGTATGCGAGGGTGTCACCGAAAGACGAGCGCAGAGTTTCAATTCGCTTCATCGCTGCGGCCATCAGTACTGTCTGTTCCTCTGCCGTCGCTTGATCATTCAGAACAAACAAAACCATCCCCCCCACCCCACCCTCTCCAAAGGCCAGAGTCGAGGCAAAGTCCGACCCAACTGGCGGCACTCTCCATCCTGGGGCCATTCCCTTCCCCTTCAAACTAGGGTCATCAGGCCCGATGGAGGAGCACCCTGAGTAGTTCCTGTCCAACTGCGCCAGGACCCTGAACCCCCTCTTCCTGAAGGAGAGGGGCACCAGGGCGAGGGCAGCACCCATCAACTTGGTAGTGAACCAGTACGAGAGCCCTCCCCTCACACCCAGGGCTCCCTTCGTGAGACTGTCAGCAAGAGACAGAATTTCTTCCCCAACCTGAAGGCATTCCATGCAGGAACAAAAAGAAAGAAGTTGATGTCACAGCTGCCAGCGCACCGACTGAACTTACTCAGGTCATATGCAAAAACAACTGAGCTGGTCAGAGGACTGGAAGGAATCCAACGAACCGAAAAGGAAGTTGGGTCCAGAACTGCACCCGAAATTAGGGAGTCGGTCTCTTTGGAATGCAGAATCAGACACTTACGATCTTTGAGGAGAAAAAATGACGTCGGCGAAAAAAAGAGAGTGCAGTGGAACAGCGGAAAAGAGAAAAGGAGAAAAGAAAAGATAAGATAAGACAAGACAACAGAACAGAACAGAAGAGAAGAGAGGAGAAGAGAACAGAAGAGAAGAGAACAGAAGAGAAGAGAAGAGAATGAAGAAGTGAAGAGAAGAGAAGAGAAGACAACAGAAGAGAACAGAAGAAAACGAAGAA
>JAHBMJ010003013.1:0-12500 GCA_018398765.1 Chromera velia
CCCCCCCCTCTCTCTCTCTCTCTCTCTCTTCCAAGTTTGGTTCCTCTCGCTATCCACTTCTCATCATCCTTTGCCCACTCTCAGGATCTGTTTGCACCCGCTGGGTCTGATTTCGTGAAGTGGTACCTTGAGAGGAAGGAACGGGAGGGGGACGTTGACATTTTGGAGGAATTCAGGAAGACAAAGAACGTGCCCGGCCTGGAGACTCTCATGCCCAGACCCCCAAAAGACCTCTCTCGAAGCCCCCCTGCGGTCCCAGAAGCTCTCAAAGAGGCATCAGCGTTTCTGTAAGTTAACTAACTGCATGAGGGGGGGCGGGGGGGGGGGCCCAAATTCATAGAGAGAGACAGTCTGTCTGTCTTCGAGAAGTCAGGCACAATAGTTTTTGCTCAAAAGCAACGGACGTCGTGTCGTGTCTTTCTGACTGCGGAAACAAGAAACACAAAGGAGGGAAGCTGACTTTCCGATCCGAAGCAAAGTGTTTTGCATCGGCTTACTTTTGCTCCGTCTCTCTGAATTCTTTTTACTACCATATGTTTTTCGAATACTCCTCGAATTCGACCCTTGACGATGATCTGTCTGGTGTTCTTCCTTTCACCTGCTCTTTTGCAGAGACGACTTGATGAAGAGTCCTCCGTCCACAAGGAGAGACATCACCAAATATTTTGTTTCCCTCATAAAAGCCGAAGAAGAGGCGATGTGCACACAGCAGCAATTCCATCAGCCTCAGCAATTGGACGTCTTCCATGCGGACGGCGTTCCTTCCGCCATGTCTCCCCGTCCCCCCATTAGGGCAGTGAAGTCCCCCAGGTTGGTGCGGAAGAAGGAGAAGACAGGAGGGGGAGTACCCCTCTCTCCCTCTTGTGAGAAGAAGAGGGGAAGTGAGGGGGGAGTGCAGGATGGGTGTGAGAGACAAGAGGGGGAGGGTACACTTGAAGAGACAGGTCATGAAGAACGCCAAGAGGTGAGTGATCTAGAGAGAGAGAGGCCCGAGAGTGGCGAATCAAAAGGGGGAGAGGGAGGCTCACTGGATATTCCGAGTGCAGAGATGGAAGGGGAGGGCGGAATGACAGAGGAGGGACAAGAAGCAGCACAGTCACAAGTGGGTGCTGAAGATTCGGCAGACAGACAAGGATCAGGAATAGCGAGAGAAGGCATGTCTGCCCTCAAGTCTTCAGACGATATTCAGGAGACAGACAACCACAGCCACATTCAGAATGCCGAGGAAGAGGAGAGACTTGATGCTGCCCTCGAGTCCGATCCTCGAGAAGAAAAAGAACAACAGCCAGACCAAAAAGAAGAAGAGAACCAAGAAGAAGAACGTGAAGGGGAAGGGGAAATTCCCAAACAGCCCAGAGATGACAAGACGATACCAAGGCTGCAGCTTCCGAAAGATGTCTCAGCGTCCTCATCCAACCCTCAGGTAATTAAAAAAATAAGTCCAACTCGCCACCCATGCAAGCAGCCCGGTGCTGCCACCCAATTTATTGTCCCTCCCGATATCGTGCCGTCTCTCATTCTGAGTTCCGACGCACTGCATTTATCCTCTCTCAATTCTTCAAATTGGACTGCCTACCGATCTGGCTTTTGGCCGTCCTCCGCCAGTCCGCGGGCCGTGCCCACCACTTGCCGGTCTTCCGGCCACGCAAACCTGCTTGCGATGGCCCAGGTTGACGCAGCTAGAGGATGGGAGGCCAACCCCGCCCCTGTAGATCCTTTAGCGATGGACCCCGAAGCAATCCTCTCTCGTGCTTTGGACGTGGCGGCAGAGAGGCAGAGGGAGCGGGAGGACAGGGAGAATGCAAGGGCATCGAATAGAAATGCAGGAAAGGAAAGGCAAATCAGTCCGAAGAGACAGACAAGACGTGGAGGGGGGTATGAGAGAGCCAGTAGCGCGACTGCTGCTTCCTCGGGGGCCATCCTAGAGAGGAGCGATGTGAGTGAGGAGGACATTGAGAAGGAGGGGGCATCTACCCGGAGAGGTTCTCAAGTGACAGCAGCAGGGGAGAAGAGGCAGCAAGGAGGTCTCAGGCAGATCCGGTGGCATCTTCCCGTGGGACAGGCAGGTCATGGGGGGCGTCGTTTGAGTATTCCTTCATTCCTCAATGCTGTCGGGGGAGAAGGAGAAGGGGGGGCAGCAGAAGAGGGCCACACCCGACGACGGTTACGCCGGCGTCACTTGAATGCACGGCCAGGGCCTGTGGTGATGCTTCCGAAAGCACTCAGACAAACAACGCGCCCCCCCGGAAATACCGATCTGCTCAAGAGAAGAGAAGGAGAAGGGGGACAGGGAGAGGAGGATGACGATCAGGCCCTCAAGGGTTTGGCAGATGAGCTCGCTTCTGCCTCTTTAGAGAGTGCCTCCCAGATCATAAGAGGAGAGGAAAGGGAGGAGAGGAGAGCCATGAGGGCAGAACGAGAACGAGGGGGTCATTCAGGGTCCCTCTCTCTGTCCCTCTCTTTCTCCAAAAATCCGTCTATCTCCCATGACCTCTCCCAGGCTCCTCATGCACACGATGCACGGCTGATCGAGGGGGACTTCCACAACGCCCCCCCCCCAGAGGGTCAAAGGGAGTGGGAGGTTCTAGCACAGAAGTACGCAGATAGGTCAGGAGACCCATTCAAGCGGGCAGGCATAGGAGTCCGCCGTCTCCGACGCGCCCCCCCTCCCGCAGCGTTACAGTCTCCCTTCAAGGCTGCCGTCTCACTCCACGGCCACGCGCCGGCGTCATCAGACAATTCGATGATTACCTTTGAGCCAGCAAACTCTCCCTCAAACAAGGGCAAGGGGGCCATCCTACCCCAGCTAGGCTCCGGAAACGGACATTCCAGCAGAAGTCCACAAAAGAGAAAATCTCCTGTCAAAGGAAGAGAGGGGGGATCACCATCACCGGGTGGAAGAGAGCGCCTCCCCCTTGTCTCCGCAGTGCACCCACACAGGGCTTCCCCCCACAAAAACAGAACAGACTGTCCACCCCAATCACTCGTCAACCAGCCACTAGATTTCAGGGCTTCCTCCCCGGGCGCTGCTTCTCTCGCAGGAGGCAGAGAGAGTCCCGGGGGGGGTCGGAGGTCTCCATCCCCTGTCGGTCTAGAGAGAAGGTTTGTGGATGTGGACAGAAATGTTACAGTCTCGTCTGCAGGTTCGGCCACTGTGCGGTGGTCTGTCGCCTCTCCACGGCTGTTCGGTACAAACTACCGCTGGCTTTGTCCCAGCCCTGCGCCCAGCTGTTCTCAGGGGAACGGGGGTCCTTCTTCTTCTTCTGCCGCCAAGCAAGGGACCCCCCATGGAGAGGGAGAGCCCCCTCGAGGGGTAGAGGAGGCACAGGACCTCGAGTCGAGTGCTTTCCAGCAAGCGTGGGAGAGACTTCGGATGGGGGCCCAGACGGACAGGTCCCACGACAGACTGCACACCACCCATGGGAGGAGGGAAAGAGAGAGAGAGTCTCCAGGAGAAAGAGGAGAAAGGGGCGGACACACAGCAGCCAACATGGCGGCCATTCAAACTGCAAGTAGCGCTGCCCCTCCCCTTCTCGTGTGCGGGTTTCGACCCCCACCCCCTCGGGACCTGCCTAACCGGCCCACAGCACCTGACGCAGCCCCACCTAAGCACAGAGGAGCCAGGGGACGGTTGCGAGATGCACGGGGCCTCAAAGGGAAAGAACAAGGGGAATCTCCAAGGGCACCAGGGGGGAATGTTGGGTCCTCGGGAGGTGAAGACAGCAGTATGTTGGCGTCCCTCTCGATTCATGGAGGCCAAGTAGGGTCACTTTCCGGCAGTCTGACTCTCTCTATCGAAGTTCCGGACGAGCACCATCAAAGTCAAAGTGAGATGGACGCTCTACGAGAGTCGGGGGGGTCATGGGGAAGGAGGGGGAGCGGGCCAATGTTCACGCATGACAGCGAAAGGGTAGCGGAAGGGGGAAGTTTTATGGGAGGGGGGCAGGTGTTTGAAGCCTCCCGCACGTTTTCAAATTCAGCGTCAATGCGCTCTTCCCTTGACAAGATCCCTGCAGTCAATCAGCGATGAATAGGATGCAGAAAACAAATTTGAAGTGTATATAGACAACCACAGCATGTAGTACACCTTAATTATTCTGAAATCTTTTAAAAAACCTTTTTGCTAGCCTCCAACCTATACAGTTCATGGAGATAAAGCTTTCTGAATTTATTTTACACAACCTATATACATTTTTTCGTTTTTAAATAAGGAAGTGTATACACAATCATGAAAACGGTGAAGGAAGACAAAATGTAGCTAATTATTTACGTATAAAACTGATTAAATAAAAATCTAAATAAAATTTTTCGAAAATTTCTTAGAATTTACTGGAACTTGCTTGTGGAATTAAATAGAATTTTATGGATTTTAGTAACAGTTATCGTCGCGGCCACACACGTCAGTTATTCGTATTTATTCATATATATTCATAAAAGTTTATTAAAGTCTATATAAAATATGGATAAATGTGGAAATCTTCTGGGGCATGCTGTCTAAACCTGCCTGGGGCGCCTGGGGTATCTCAGGCACGCCGCAGGCGGCCCGCCAGGGCTGCTTGGGACGAGTCCAGGTGGTTTTACCTAAGTTGTTGAGAGTTACGTGGGGCGAAGGTCGTCACGAACCATGGTGCACGTGCCCGACCAGGTTCGTGCGAGGGATGCGCCGACGTGACCTCGTGATCTATACGTGCATGCCGTGTATCATACATAAGACTTTAGGCGGTCCGTCAGGGCCGCCTGGGGTTAGCGTAGACAGTCATTCTGAAGGTTTGGACAGCATGTTCTAGGGCCGTTTTTACGTTTTTTTGACATGTGGCAGTCGCGTCAGAGGGCAGACGACCTTAAACCATATAGAAGGTATGTCTCTATTTCAGACAAATCAATGTGACAGTTTTTCTGCCGGAACGCGTAGGGGCTTTGACCTAGACATACCTAGACAGATACCGAGGCCTACCGAGGCGGCCCCGGGCCCCGGCATGATCGAAATTTGCCCTGCGGGCCGCGGCCGGCGGGGTTATAGTTTTTTTGTTTACGTGCCCCCCCATCACTAAGATTATGTGATCTGTCATGCACCACAGCTTCGTGCGCCCGCCCATTTTCCCAAGTTCAGTTTTACGGGGCCATCTTGGACTGATTTTTCTGACACACTGCTTCCCCACAGAGGTAATAGCTAGCCCCTATGACAGACACTACTGCAGATTTCTACCTTCTTAACGCACTTTACCGCTTGTAGTGGTCTCTTGAACTCATTTTTGTCTTCAACTTGATCACTACCGTGAGAGGCAGAGCTCTGCGGGTCAAATGTCGTTTGGGGCGCGGTCGGGAGGCGACGGTTCAGGTCAGGCAGAGCTTGGGGTTCTTTGCTCCAAGCAGATGAATCAGAAGAGTGTTTGCCTTTCATGTCAATGTTGTGCTGTGTAAATTTGTTGCAGGTGCCGGCTCTTGGTCGAGTGGCGGCGTTCGTGATGGAGAAGGCAAGGAATCGTTTGAAAGCCAAATCAGAGACTGTATCCAGACTCTTCAGCAAAATCTTCGGAACCTGAATGAGCAGGTGGGTGTGTAAGTTGATTCCGGCGTGTTCGGGAACCAGAAGCGGTTGCTGTTTCCTCCTTTGTGACAGGTCTCTCTGCTCGACCAAGTTCACATGCCTTGATCACGAGTCCTCAAAGTTTCCCTTGATTCCTCATTTCCTGTGTGCAGTTGGACCGGTGTTCCCAATCAAATGGAAGCAGTTCATCGGCAGCTGGGGCTCCGGTGTCAGAGAGAGCGATGACACAGCTGAGCAGTGCATTGAAGACAGCGCAGAACGATGTCAAGGCAACCGAAGAGATCTTCCGGAGGTCGGTCAGCGGGTGTGCTTCTTTTGTTTGCGTCTCTCTTCCTCCTCCATCCCTCCCTCCTCGTAGTCGCAGGTGTGCACCTACTGTCTACAACACACCACCAACAACCCGCCATCGCCACTTGCCCAGCAGAGATGGATGTGCGACGTCAGATATTCGCCTGTCAACCTCGCTCTTTTCACATCTTTCCTGTCTGCAGGTGGATGGCCCTCCTTTCTTCAGACCCGGCAGAGCGACAAAAGAGGAAGTTCTCTGTGGAGAAACTCACTCGGCACTTCAACAACGAAGTGTCGAGTCTCAGGGCTGCCTCCCGAAGGGTGGCACAGGCAGAGAGCGAGTTTAGAATCCGACAGACACAGCTGCAAGCGCGGAAGGAGGCGCGTGCAGCTGGGCCTGGCGCGAGCGCGGCAGCGCATGCGGGCGGGGTCAGAAAGGGGATTGGGGGGTTTGGTCCTTCTGCAGCAGCAGGAGCAGCAGCCTCAGCCTCTGCGTCTGCGTCGAGCATCGCTTCAAGGGGCGGAGGTGCTGCAGGCCGACGGGAGGGGGTTGACGTTGACCTGACAGGCATGGCAGACAATGGTCAGTCAGGAAGGGGAGAGAGCTTGCATGACGGAGTGGAGGCACGTCACGGAGTGATGATGTGCACTTATGTGAGGGATGGGTGAAATTCGAAAGTGAAGCTGGGGACAGGACATTGATTGAAGATGAATCGGTGTGCTGTGTTTTGTTCTTTCTTGCATCTTTCGTCCCAAAAGTTATTTATCCCTTCTCTTGTTTTGCTCCTCCAAGGGCGCAGTTTTGACTCTCTTTTGATTTTTTGTGTTTTTGTTTCTTGCAGATGATGCCGACTTCTTTGCTGACGATGGAGACGGTCCGGAAAGGTTGGTAGATTCCTTCCTTATTCTTTGCTCTTCGTTCCCTCCTGTGCTTTGATGCATGGGTGGGCAGTACTGCCGCCTCAGCCACCTTCGGGGGTCCACTTTCCCCCCCCCGTTGCTTTGTCTCTCTCAGTCTTGTTGGTATTTGAAAGGAAGTCTTTCCTGATGAATCCTCTCTCGCATACGTATGTGATGCACACTTCTGCGACAACATTATGCCTTGTCATTTCGCAATCGTCGTTGTATAATTCAAACACCGACTTCCATGCTGAATAAAATTCTCTTGCCCTTGCTTTCCTTCGTGCAGCGAGGAATGTGGGCTGCTGATGCATGAGGAGGTGACGACCGACATTGCGAGGGAGAGGACTCAGGGCATCACGCGAATTTCCCAGTCTGTATCTGAGGTGCGTGCGTCAACTTTGTTGTTTTCTTTCCTTTCTCTGGTTTCCTGTTCAGCCGAAGAGGGATGCATGCTTAGTGTGCGTGCATTTTGTATTTCAGATTCTTTCTCTATGAGAATCAAGCGTCAGCTTTTTTTTTTCCTAAGTGAGGGAGGACAAAGAGGCAAAACGTCACCGCCAGTCAATCAAATCAACGAGCCACCTCTTCGCGGGCGTGTGTCTGAGTGCATGGACGTATATTATACATGAATGAATGTGTGTGCAAATGCACATGCACATGCAAACACTTTCAGGTGAACCAAATCTTCCGAGACCTGGCAGAAATCGTCACATCCCAGGGGGCGGCAGTGGACACTATTGAGAGTAACGTCTCTCATGCAGACGAGCAGGCAAAGTCAGTCAGTCAGTAGGGAAACAATTGTGGCCACTCAGGCAGACAGAAATAAGCAAACAAAAGAAGGAGGCACGGTGAGAGGCAAGCCAAGAAACCAGCCGTTTCTATCCTAGCCAGAGAGAGGTCCACCGTTCAACTGCAGATGCGTGAAGCGAAGCAGGGGCAGGAGGAGACGTCTGTTTGGGTTTCTGTTTGTTTGTGTTTGAAGAAGAAGTCCCCCCCCAGAAGAAAAAAATGAGAGATGGATGATGCAGTCGTGAGGGAGAACGTTACGCCTTTGGATCCTTCCTCTTTTTCCTTCCTTCCGCCCTCTCGTTGATTCTCCCTCCTTCCTGCAGGGGTGCTGAGAGAGAGCTGCGGAAAGCACACGCATTCCAGAAAGCGTCCAGGGACAGGTTAGTGTTTCGTTGGGGTCTTTTGGGGTTTTTCTGTCTGTATGAATTCATACGTATGAGTGGACGCATGTGTGCACATGCATGTACGTCTTTTTTTGTTTCCTTATTTCTGCTGCTTCGTTGTCGGCAGGCTGGACCTGTCTTTTGTCCGTTCTTTTTCTGCCTTTTTTTGTTCTTTCCTTCCGTCGCGCCTCCTTCACTTCCTTTCTTTTCTTCTTCCCGGTCGTTGTTCGTTTTTATTACTTGTCTTTTTCTTGCGTTCTTTCTCACTCGTCTTTTCTCTTATTCTCTCTGCTTCTCTTGCACCTCGATCTTCTCCCCCTGCAAAGGAGGGAAAAGGGAGGGAGAGAATATGCAGTCGTTGTGCCTCAAACCAAGGAAGAGAAGTGAAGAAGGAAAGAGTCCTGGGAGTGTCTATGCTCATCTATGCGTCTGCATGCATTCCTGTCTGTCCCTCTGAACATGCATGTGTCTATATGTCTTGTCTTTTTGCAGGAACTGTACACTTCTTGGTGCCCTTCTGGTCTGCCTCTTCCTAGTCATCCTCAGCTTCTCTTCGTCAGGGTCGGCCTCTGTGTCGTCGTCTGCTTCTTCTTCTTCGTCCTCTTCCTCCTCTGCTCCCGTAGTCCCCCCCCTGTCTCCAGTCCTCACGGCAAGCGCGGGGGCGGCCGTGGCTCCCATAGCGTCCCCGCTTTCGGTTGGGAGTCGACGCGATGCGGGTGGGGGGAATTCCGCAGGTACGGGGGGTCCCGTGGCCTTCAGTCGCACGTCCCTGAGGGGGCCCTCTGCCTCTTCTTCTTCTTCAGCTTCGGGGGGGCAGGAGGGAGAGGATGCAGATGGAGGAAGAAGAAGAGAAGTCTTGTCGGAAAACGGAGGGGGGAATGGAGAACCGGAAAGTGGGGGTGAGGCGGGGCATTCAGAGGATGGCCCTCCTCTGCTTCACTCAGAGGGGAACGGTGCGTTCATCGATATTTCGGCATCAGCACCGCCGTCGTTACTTGCGCAGCGTACGGCACATTCAACGCTCTCTTCATCAGGTCGGACTCTTCCTGCCGGTTCGTTTTTGCGTCAAGGAGGGAACGGCGTGGCAGGAGCGGCTGACGGGTGGCGGCATGTGGACGCAGCACAGCCTGTGGGGAGGAATGGGGGTAGTGGTGTCGTCCTCCCTGCCCCCCCTCCTCCTCAGTTGTCTGCCCATGCTCCTGATGGGCATGGGAGTGTTGCTCGAGCAGAGGGGCCGAGGGTGGACAGCTCCACCCATCATGCCGCCATTCGAGAGCGTTCGAGCTCTGATGGGAAGAAGAGGAGATCATCTCGTGATCATCCTGAGACCCTCTGATTGGAGGGAGTTGTGAATCAACCTGTTTTCTTTTCTTGTGGCGATCTGATGCGCCTATGGAGAAGAAAAAACTTTGTTTAAGGAACCTCAAGTGGCGCTGTATATCGAGATTCTCCGTGCAGCATTACTGATTTGTTTGGTTGGTTGCATGAGGGCACGCCTGTGCTCTCATGTGTTGTAGTCGCTACCGCTGACTTTCTAGCTGACTTGAAGTGACTTCACATGTCTAACTTGAATCAAGTTGAACGTGTAGCTCGGATAGTTACTGAATCAAATAATACTGATATGTAGTATACCGGCCCTCCAGGTAGCTAAGATTTTACAGGCCTCCTTTAATTGTCCTTTTCGCTAGCTTTTTCGTGAACGTGTACCTACCTAGGTACCTATTTGTGTACACAGTATACTTTCCCATTAATTGTCACCATTGAACTTTAAAAAATAAAAAAAGGATTTTATAGGAGTTCAGATAATTTCAGGCTAGATTCATTCATTTCATTCATTCAGACTTATATGGGATTTTAGCTAGGATTTAAGCCGATTTTATGGGATTTTAGCTAGGAATCCGACTCTGTGTGACTCTACCGGATTTTAAAAATTAAAACCCCTAGCGAATTTAATTATGAGTCTAAGATTTCAATATTTTTTTTTTTTGCTTAATCTGATATAAGATCTGATACTTCGCTTAGTACTTCGCTAGATTTCTAGCCAAAAACCCTAGCAAAATCTCACAAAAAACGCTAAAATTTCTTGTGAAATCCTAGCTATATAATTATAGTAACTAAAATCTCCTAAGAATTAGGCTAGAATTAAAATATCATAAAATCTGCTAAAATCATAACCTATCTAAAATCCTCTAAAATCCTGGCTACCTGTACGGTACTATGCCTGAAGTATATAGACTAGTATACAGATTATCATGAATGAATGAATAAATGATTGAAGGTCAAATCCTAGATCCAGCGATGCCAGACCCTAAGCCACTAACAAGGCTTTGAGAACAACCCCATATCATACAAAACGCTCACTCAACCTAGGTTCCATGGGGCATTTGAAGGCTTGCAAGACTAGGCAGCCCCTTCGCTTTAGTCTTAAGCACGCACACCAGACGGAGGTACCTAGTCCTTAGAAAAGACAAAACCTACATAGCACATAACAAACCAACCCTCCCACCTGCCTTCTCCCCTACAAGAGTAGGACGCCCAATGGCACCATTTGTTTGAAACCTATGGAAAGATAAGAACAAAAGAAGATGCGTCCCCCCTGTCCAAAGCCCCCCCTCTAACCAATATGCCACTTTTATTTATTTGAAGAGCTAGTAAACTTGTTCTCCGAAGTTTAATCTCAAACCTGAAACCCGAGTCCCTCTGACTGAAGATCGGTAGAAATCTATAAGAAAGAAAACGACAAGACAAGAGAGTTACCAACCTTCTTCTCCTGTCTGCCCCTCCTGTCCCTATTCAGACTCTGAAACATGGGCAGGAGGGGCAGACAGAGGGTGCGACTTCACCCCACTCGTGAGTGCGGTCGACGGGATGATGGAAGGGGAGGCTAAGATGTTCTTGAAGAGGGTGGCAGAGCGATTAAGTAAGAAATGGGGGCAACACGTGAGCAAGACGTGCGGCCGGATCCGAGCCTGACTGCAGATTGCCCACCTGAAAGCGGCAAGTGTGTGTATTCGGGGAACCAGAGGAGTACAGGGGGAGGGCTGGGAGGAAGGAGGAGTAGGCAGTGCGCTGGTCATGACTGAGGGGTAGGAAGTACTTAGCAAATGCCGAAGAAGGCATTCGGATGGAGGAGCGTCAAGTATGAGGTCGCATGAGAGAGAGAGCTAGCAGCAAGAGCAGTAACCAGGCCGGACAGAAGGAAGAGATGAAAGATGCATAGGCCAGACGCTAGGAACAAACTTTAAGTCAATGCCCCCCTTCTTCTTCCCCTTTCCCTCCGACATCAGGTCCTTTGTATTTCTTTTTACCTCCACCCTTTCTTCCCCCTGTCTGGTTCAAACCTGTCAGATCGCTCCTTAAGGCAGTTTGTGGTGCGTTGGCCTCTCGCTTCCCCCCAAGAGGCCTCGCAGCCGATGGTGTTATCACACTCCTAGCCGCTAGAACTAGTGATTTCGAAGGTTCAGCGGCAGTCGTAGAGTAAGGGATTGGAGGACTGGGTTGGTCCCTATCCCTCGGTCGGACTGCTATGGGTTTGGTGGCCTTGGAGGCCAGAGGCGGGTTTGCGTGCTGCTGCTCTTCGAAGGTGGTGTGATGTGGTTAGATTTTGGTGTAGGGAGCGATGATGACGCTCCAAGGGGAGCGGGACCCCGTGAGGGAGGGGCAGGTGACCGAGCGGGTAGACCTGCCTCGGCGGCTTGGTTAAAGGGTTGAAAAGGAGGCTGTGCGATCGTCTGAAGGCGGCGTTTTCTAGCTTCTGTCAGCTGGGCGCGAGTTCTGGCCCTTCTGGCGGTGAAAGAAACTGATGCAAAACAACCTACTACATAGGAAATTAACAACCAGGAAAGACCTTTTCAAACAAGCTTGTAGATAGCGTAGACATGCAGGCATACTAAACTAGGTATAAATAATTAAGGGGCTGATGCCGCAGCTATACCGTTTCCCGGCTAGGCGAAGCTAAAAAGTAGTCAAAAAATATATGGTTTAACAAGTAATCTAAGAGGTAATCAGAACTAAAAGGGGCGTTTTTTCAGGAGAAGACTTCGACCTAGACCATGAGGAAACTAGACAAAAAATATTAGTCTGCTAGAAATGACCCTGCCCTTCCGCCTTGATGGACTCTAGCTTTTTTACCACTGGCAGCAGCTTGCTCGAAAGTTATCACACTGAACGGCTATGCGGATTATATTATTATAAACCTTAAATCATCATTATATATTGTTATATGAAAACTGGTTCACTTGCATATATTTACCAACTTCTAGGCCAAAGTTTTGAACCGTGAGAAAAGACTAAAAAATTATCGAATGATGTATTCCTACAACTGTGGCATTGAACGCACATACAGGCAGTGATTTAAAATCTGTACACAAGCTTTTAAAATTCAAAGTACAGATTGATTGGATTAACTCGCCTTGTGACTCCGACTCGTCACTTGATCATGTTATGATCATGTTTAGGCTACTGTTTAGAACTGCATGTTACATCAAAATTGCTCGCGAATTTCGACGCGAAAGCCCTCTGAGACCTTGCAAAACGTTGATGCAATTACTAGCGTCACTACTCTTACATGGGAATCATATCCTGTTGCC
>JAHBMJ010003014.1:0-13949 GCA_018398765.1 Chromera velia
ACACACACACACACACACACACACACACATACACACACACACACACACACACACACACAGAGAGAGAGAGAGAGAGAGAGAGAGAGAGACAGACAGACAGACAGAGACGATGCATGTGAGAGTGGCAATCAGGTCTTTCTCTCTTACTGTACGGATTTGACATTTGTCGTCTCCCCCCCCCCTCCCCTGTAGGTGGAGATTGAAAGGCTTCGAAGAGAGTACCAGGCGCAGCAGCGAAGAAAGCTTCAACAAGACAAAGCTGCAGACCTCATCGACTCCTCACAGGCTCTCGAAGAAGAAAAGAGGGCGGAGGCCCTTTACCCCTCTCTGGAAGACGCAAACCGAACTGCCACATGAACAGACGGGGGGCCCTGAGAACACCATGCAGGAAATGTCCATTCCGGATGAAAGGACACAAAGCCTTTCGACAAAATTGCACGGGGCCACAATTAGAGCAGACGCACAGGAATGGAAATCGTTGATGAAGAAACAGACCAAGGCACTGAAGAGATACTCCTGGTCGTGCGCATGAAGACGAATATCTCAAAAAGAAGTGCAAATATCCGGCCAAACAGGGGATCTCAGATGAAAAACAACGGGCAAAGGCGATATAAAAATGAAGAATACCAGTCAACTGTCTCGGTGTGATGGAATCCCACTGGCATGCACCGCATCAGAAAGATTTGAAAATGTCAGACTAAAAATGACAATCAAAATGGAACAAACAGAGAGCTAGTGCTACTAGAGAGTGCTACCGCATAATAAAATTTCACTAATTACTGTCATCATCATCATCATCTGCCATCGCCATATGGGCCCATGGTATATCGCGCGTCTTGCGTCTGCCTGCGACTCTGGCAAGCCACAACATGCAAGGCCAACTATTAAATAATAGACCTAGTAATAAACTTTGACTCAGCACCTAGCTCAATATACATATTTTTTATACACCAATCCTGTAGTGTTACATAAAGTTAAATGTGTAACAATTACCCCTGACCCCCCCCTTGTTACACATAAAAGTATGTAATAATTAGTGTGCAATAATTCTAGATAAATCCACCGTCTCTCTTATAGCACCCCCTTTGTTCCCATCTCTGTTCTTTTTACCTGCTCAAAAGTTCTTCTTACCGCATTGCTGACGAGTCAATGACGACACCATTGCTCCAAAAGCAGTACCGTCAAACCGTCTTGAAGAAGAAGAAGAAGACGAAGATGAAACGTGGAATTAATATATACTAAAGTGTGTAATAATCTAGGTAATAATGCATTCCTAAATATAATAGTTTGAATTAATGTACACTAAAGTGTATACTTAATGCATTCCTAAAAGTGATAGTTTGAATTACTGCACACTAAAGTGTGTACTAATTCATTCATCAAAATTCTATTAAAATGTGTAACAAAACAATATGTAACAAAACATTTTGAAAAAACTGATTGTATAACCCTACACGATTGGTATAATTTTTTAAAATTAAAGCATTTAACAAACTAGTTAACAAACGGTTACAAACCATTTATCAAATTAAATTAAAATAAATGAAAGCTTGTAATGCATCTCTACACTAGTCTATAGTATCAAGATTCTTATATTTGTGTATCGCGGTGCAAGCTGATTGTATCTGACACATATCAAGTTATGTCAGTAACAGTGGACCGACACGATTCAACATAATAAAACTTAAGCATATGTTTCAAGTTGAAGTTAAAATTATGTATGCTAGGGCCTAATTTCTATCTTATGAAATTCCTGGTAGTTTTTACTGATAAGAGTATTAGTGATTAGATTAGTGACCATGCAGTAATTTTACCAGTAATCTAGCCAGTAAAATTAAACTGAGTAAATTGGCAGTAATTTTTAAAATTTCCTTGTAGTAGGTAGCTGACAGAACAAATAAAAAGGGCTAGAAGCTCATATTTTGCGTGCCAAGAAATTTTCACACCGTTAGTAACGAAACTGCCTGCTACTGTTGCTAGGCTTTGCTTTCAGGTTGCTGCACATTTGGTTGCTCCTCTCCTTCGCCTGCCTTTGGCCCCTGCAATGACAATCCTTCGAATTCCACTGGCAAACCGCCCATCACTCCTTCCACGCCTTCACAGAAATTTCCCGTGGCTTCCAGAGTTCCCTTCGTTCCATGTACAGTTTCTTCTCCTCCAGCTCCTTCTTTTGCACGTGCCCCCTCAGGCTTGCTTGTCCCAGTCCCCCCGCATTGAGTCGTCCCAGACAGCACAGCTTCCGCCCCTTCCTCTTCAGCAGCCTCCTCCTCGGGTCCTGCCCCGAGCCTCCTCACGGCTTCCTGCATCCGGAATCAGAGGAACCATTCAGAAGGGGGCGTGGAGTGTGTGCTTCGCTAGAACACGCGAAGATTTTTGCGGGGAAGAGGGCGCCGCGGAAAGAAAAAATGAGAAGCCAGACAGCAAGGAACCCACACCACGCCTTTACTTTCATACAGAAAATGAAAAAGTAAACAAAAAAAAAAAGAGAAGGCAGACAGCAAGGAACCCATGCCACGCCCCAGCTTCACGTGACATTCATGGACTGCGCGGAGACCAAGTGAATCACTCCCGTTCCTTCTCAATACACACCAAGAAGCTTTGGTCGAATCATTTTTGTCCTCCCCAAGCATCGATGATTGTCCGACAGGCCGAGCTACCCCTTCAGATTCCCATCCTGTCCCCACTCACCTGTAGCCTCTCCTCTGAGGCTCCCGCAAAGAGGAACCCGACCACGCAGTTGGCTCGAAACAATGGGTGCGAGACAGCCCTGCAGCACCCTGCCAGCCAGAAAGAAGAGAAATAAATGAGCAACTGGAAGTACAGGATGGCTAGACTTCGTTTCGACTCAAACCGGGTGGGAAATGAGGTCAACCGACACCATCGATCTCTGTCAGTATTTTTCTCTTGATAGAGAGAGAGACCAGGGAAACCTGAACAAGGGAGAGCTTGGCCGCCGATTGGAAACAATCACCAACGCGAAGAGAGACTCAGAGAGAAAGGCACAGAAACAGCAAAAGGAGAGACTGACAAAAAAACAAAAAACGCGGAAGACTCGATCACAAAAAAGAAGGGGAGAACGAAGAGAAAGCGAGCGATGAAGATCAGACAGCCCAGGAGCAGCACCAACAGCAGGACACAACCAGCACACCCACAGACACAGCGAGAGAGGCAACTCACCCAGCTCCTCAATTCTCAAACCGAACTTTCGCACTCTGCATATCCATGCATCGCAAACAAAAGACATGCATGCACTACACACAACGACGTAACAGGAAAAAAAAAGTATGAAAGCTCTCTTGAACCTCTGAATTTTCTCCTCTTTGATCTGACCTCTGTTTGTATGCGCGTTCTGTCCGTGTGATCGAGCAGGCTGCCATAGAGACCCATACTTTCCCTCTTTCTGGAATCTTTTGCTGGCTGGTTTCTTTTCTTGTCTCTTTGATAGCTCACAAGAGAGAAGGCAAAAAAAAAAAAGAAGGTGAGACCGTGGGGACAGATGAGAAAAAGAAAAGAAGAGGGAAACAGGGCAGGACAGGACGGTGCCCTTCTGATCAACTCAAGCAACGCTAACCTGTCGTCCGTTTCCATGAAGGTGGTCGCGCTGTCTGTGTGAAACTGCAAGGACCGATGGCAGAGCAAGTCATCCACCCAAACAATTTATGCATGCGTATAGTTTTTGTTCACAAAGCCAACGCACCCTTCACCAGAGTAGAAGAGGACGAAAGAAACAACCTGCTGGGACACCTGTCAGCAATTTGCTTTGTTCTGTAACACGCAAAGCTTTCTCTTTTCGTTCTAAGCTTGTGAATGAACGTTTCTTTCGCTTGGACCCGAATCCTGTCTTCGATTCTTTTTTCTTTTCTTTCCTTGATTTTTCTGTTTCCCTTTCGTGAGCTCCAATCCCATTGCCCCCCCTTTCTTCGCATTCTGTGTCTGTCTATCGTCTCCTCAAATTTCGTTCAATCGAGGCTTTTCCCACTGACTGCCAAGTCCAGCGTAGGGATCAGAAGGAAAAAAGAAAGAAAGAGACAAACTGACAGGTGCGCCCGTCGAGGGGTCAATGAAATCACAGAAAGCCGTGGTTTCGTCTGCAGAAAAGGGACGGAGTCTTCTCAAGCCTACCGCATGAAGACAACGAAAACGGTCCCCTGGAAACAAGTTTTCTTACCGTACGACCAAAAGCAACAATGTTACTAACAACAACTAAACTACCCCCTCCCCCCCCGGGGGGTCAAAGTCAGAGATCCCTGTCTGTTGACTGCATTTCAGGTGGACGTAAAAGAAAGAGGATAATTGAAGGTGAAGTGAAAATTCGCAAAGGATCTGAAGGAGTACTGAATGAGCACAGGACAGAAGCTGTGCCGAGCTAGAAATGCGCGTCTTTCTACGGCCACTCAGTCGGTCGGGGACTCACTCAGTGTGCAGCTTTCGTCTGTCTCCGCCTCTCTCACCCCTTTCACTTTTCGGATCTACTCCGCACACAGTACAGTCTCTTTACCTCCTCTCTGATCCTCTTTCTGTCTTTTCGACAGACGGACCTGCAAGAATCCACTCTCGAAGGGAAGGGAATCTCTCCACAATCTGTACAGGGCAGGCAGGCAGGCAAGAGGAAGAGGATTGGAACGAATGACGTATGTACGAACGTTCCGAATCAAGAATGTTCCACCTCATGTCACTGTTCCGAGTCTCTTTTTTCTCCATGATCCGGCTGAAGAATTCCACACCAGAATGACACATCCCTCAGACAGACATGTGGACCCAGACACAGGCAGGCCGATAGACGCGCACACAGAAACAAAGCCTAGAAAGGAATCAGAAAGGGGCAATAGAAGAAAAGAAGAAAAGGTGGGGAAAATATGGAGACACAACCAACAAAAACGCAAAAAGCGCGCGCAAGACAGAAGAAGCGGCACAGAGGGCAGGAACAAAATGAGGGAGACGGAGACGGACTTCTTTGTCGCCTGTATTCGTACCGAACGAAGAACCCTCGTCAGAACAAAGACTGACTCACCGTTTTGAAGCATGCATCCCGTTCCTCCAACGTCTGAGTCGTCATTGCTGTCTGCAATCAGACACGGATAGGGAGATGGAGGATCGGCGAATCGAACCGAGCTAGGAGACGGCCAGCATAAGATGGATTGTTCGGTGTTTCTGACCATTGGGTTTTTTGTCCTCAGTGCCAGAGTGATCACTTTCACAGGGATCTTCTTGAAACTCTCGACTGGGAAGAGATCTTCGAGATCCCTCAAAGACCGCCCGGTCAGCACGTGAAGCTTGACCTCTTCGTCCATCCTTCACTTCACTCAGAGACGCCGTCTCCCTTCCTCCCTTCAACGCACAAGTGAAACGTACGAAGATGCCACACGACGAATTACAACTGCAGTCAATGAATGGAGCAGTTGGTCGACCATGAGCTGACAAATCTCAGTTCGAAATCTGGAAGGCATCTTCGCACTGAAGTTCGCAGGCTTGTGTGAACTCAGTCGTGAACATGTCGTCGATCTTAGTACCGGCGCCATACCGGCGCCAACTGCGAGCTAACGTGCGTCAAAGTACGCTTGGCCCCGGAAAGGGATTTTCAAAAAAAAGCTAAGAAGTGATCGCACGATATCGCACGTAGACGGATATCCAATTGGAAAGAACTGTTGCGTGAATGAATCCTCTTCCTGTCAGAGAACTGTCAGGCTGACACGTACTGAGGCTGTCATTGCCTGTTAGTGGATATCCCGGCCTGTCCAGCTGTACGTTCCACTGGAATTTCTGCAAGGAGCTTGTGACGGTTTGCTTTCACAGTCGCATTTTTGATTTGAGTTTCTCCCTCACTGTCTTGCCTCGTCTAACTTGCGGGCTTTGTCTCTCTTCTCTTTGGGACAATGAGTGCAGACGACTGCAGTGAGCCTCCGCCCCTCGAGGACATGAGCGAGATGCTCAACAAGATGCGCATGTCCAACCCCAGTCCGTCAGTCAATCCGGCGAGCAACAGTCTCTCAGCAAAAAGCACCCAACAACAACAATGTCAAAAAGAGACTCCTGAGCAGTCTGGAGTCAAGGCAAAGGATCAGCAGGCTGCTCCATCCTCTCTCAAAAAAGAGGGACCCAAAATCATCGAAGTCCTTCCCGAAAAAAAGAAAGAGGAGAAGACTGAACAGCCCAAGAAAAAATCGTCCTCTGCGTTTGGCATGAGGAAAGGATTTCTCTCCGGAGGATCGAGAGAATCCAAACCAAAAGAGAAGAAGAAAGAAACCGACATAACACCCAAAATCACGTACATTGCACCGAAAAGGGACGCCAAACCGGGCCTTCAACTGCCGGAAGTGCAGGTGGGTGGGTGGGTGGCTGGATGCATGTGTACGAGATGAGAGTCTAGCCGTATTCCTCGGTCTCGGACTGAGAGAGACGATGTGTTGCCGTTCTGCATTATTCTCTTTCCTAGCTGCTGTCTCACTGGTGTCAATATGTCTTCTTTGCTTCCGTCCTTTCTTCCATCCTTGTTGCCTTTCTGCTCCACCCTTCATCACCCTTGTATCTATTCATTCATTCATTCATTCAATTCCTTTTGATCCGCGCCTTCCTCCCTTCCTCCATTGCCTTTGTGTTCCCTCATTTCTGCTCTTTCACTTTTCTCCTGTCTCTTTTTTCTTTCTGTATTTCCTCTGCCTTCCTTCCTGTTCTTTAAAACTCTTCAGGGGACCCTCCCTGCTCCTCTTCGCTACCCTTTTTTCAGGAGTTCTTTATTCACCCTTCACCCCACCACACCACAACCAAATTTTTGCCTCGTTTTGTCGACATACCCCCTTCTGTGTATCGAAGGCCATCCATGGCACTGCAAATTGTAATCCACACCCCTTCACGTGTCGCTCTCAGTGGTTTTTCCTACAGGGCCCTGCTTTCCTCCAGGCGTTTTTTAAAAATCAACCTGATGCTGTTTATTTGTGCAGGCTGCGATGAATGCACAGATCGGACACATTCGCGAAGGATCGTGGGTGACTCCCGACTTGCAGAGAAATTTGGTGAACAACCCGGCACTCCTGCAGGGCTTCTGTAATCCAAAGTCGGTCTTTCTTTTCGGTTTTGGTAGTGGCAACTTCGTGTGTGTTTCGTTCTCTGCCCATGTGTCTGTCTGTACGTCCGTCTTTTTCAGGGGTGAAGAAGAACTATATATTCTGTTTTGTTCTCTGGCTCTCTCCCCGTGGCTTCGTCGGTTTGTTGACCTGCTTTGTCTTTTCTTGTTGGTCTACTTGCAGGTGGCTTTTGTGTTTCGCCGGAAGATTCGGTGCATTTTTTGTTTCCCTTCATTCCCCAGTACAGCATACAGTGACAAGCGTGCGATTTTGACTTTCTGCTTCTGCGTGCTTGTCTGTCTCTCTGCCTGGATGGTTCCTATGCAGAGTTCAAGACTTCATCGCCCTCGCTCAGAAGGACCCAGATGCCGCCAAGGCAAAGTACAGAGATGACCCAGAGGTTCAGAGCTTCTACACCCAATTTGCAGGCATGATGGGGAACCACTTCGGGAAACTGGCCGAACAGGAGGAGGCACAGGCCAAGCAAGCGCAGAAGGAGCAGGCAGTGGAGAACAGACGAAACTTTCTCGGTTAAGTGACTTGTGTCTGGGGCTTGATACTAGGGCCTGATATGCGGGGTGTCGATCTGCAGATTCTGCACTTTCTCCTGTATGCTTTCGATATCATACGACGGTATGATTATAATATAATAGTGGAATCAAATGGAGGTTTACAACTTGCAAGCTTATAGATCCACTTTATAATTAGTAGTTCATGCAAGTCTGCTAGTAGATCAAAGTGAAAAAGATTTTATAAATCACTCAAATCCGTTTTAATATGTTTTCCTACACTTATTTTCTTTCTTTCTTTTTAAATTTTTTACAACTTTGAAGAATATTGATTGATTGATTGATTGATTGATTGATAGCTAGGATAGGATAAGTCATATCATAAGTGATAAGGATAAGATTTTATAAGATTTAAGTAAATTGAGTTCCAACTTAGGTTCCGACTTTTAAAAATTTTATGGTGACTTTTTCTCTAGCTTTTTTCTAGATCTAGTTCTAGATTTTTTTAATATTTATTTTAAATATTTTTTATACAAGAATATTCACTAGCTATATTCTGGATTTTCTGCTTTTAGACAGTAGATTTGAGCTCTTTGGGGTGCTTAAATGTTTGTGTAACGCTAGGTGTAACGATTTAGAGCTTTGTAGAGCTTTGTATCAGTGTAACAGTATATTACATACAAAATGTTACTAGACTTCACATTTAAAATTTTTTAAAAAAATCGGGCCGGCTTCTTGTTTTTTTTTTCTGGGTTAACACGAATTTTACATGTAATTTATTAGATCTATTATTTTTTTGTGTAGTTTTTTCTGTTTTCATCAAGGGACTAACAACCATCAGAATCTTTAAGAGGTTTTCCCATATATCTATTCCCTTTACGCCGGTTTTCTTCGGACCACATTGGCTGAAGGTTCGAGAAGTGGAGACGAGAAATGAGAGTATCCATGTCTGGTTTTTTACCTTGCGTGCCCGCATACATGATAGGCACAATATGGTCAACATGCCACAGAGTCCCATAATTCTCCCACGACATTCCGGGGTTGCCGTGGAAGTCGTTTTTCTCGAGATGAGACTTCAAATCAAAGAAGGAACACCCGAGGTACTCGTTTGTGCGCTTACGGGGGGATACAGGGGACTTTCCTTTCCGGAATGCGGTCAAACGCTGCCAAACATTCACACGTGTCACGTGGGTCAATCGGAATACAGGGTCGTCCCGGTATCTGTCCCGGTATCGATTTCTTTGAGCCTCTCTCCGCCTTCGGATCCTTGCCTCAAAGGCAGGGTTGTCCTTTTGGCATTCTCGGCAGTCATGTTTGCGCCTGTCGTGTTCACATATCTGAGTGCCTTGACACTCCCGACAGTGGCTTCGCTGACGATTATGCTCACAAATTCCCTTCCCCCCACACTCTTTGCACAGCCTCCGATTTCGACCATGCTCGCAGAACTGTGACCCCCCGCACTCTCTACACATCCTTCGGACACGGCCGTGTTCACAAATCCCCTTCCCCCCGCACTCTTTGCAGTGGGAGCGCTGACGTCCGTGTTTACATACTGCTTTCCCCCCACACTCCCTACAAGTGGATCGGTACCGTCCGTGCTGACAAATTCCTTTGCCACCACACTCTTTACAATGGTATCTCTGTCGGCCATGTGGGCATATTGCACTTCCTTCACACTCTGCACACGTCGCACGTCTCCGCCCATGTTCGCAGAGTCCCTTTCCTCCGCACGCTTTGCAATAGTACTTTCTTTTTCCGTGAGGACACAGAGAGCTCTTCTGCCTCATTGAATTGGAAGAGAGCGACTCACTTTTCATATCGTTGGCGGAATGAAGGACAGGGATTTGACTCCCAAGGCCCAACCCACCTTCGTCATTCCCTGTCGGGCAAGATGTCGACATGTCGGAACTCTCTATTGCTGTGAACTCGTCTACTCTCTTCCCTCCACTTTCAGGAAGCCCCTTCTTCACAGAATCAGGAGGGGGGGGGACGGCACTGCAAATCCACCTGCGGTATTGAAGTGTTGCGTACATAGACTGGACACCAATAAAGCGGCGCCATCCCGGGCCCAGAGCAGGGACATTTAGGGGCTGACTCGAACAGAGTCCTCCAAGACGAAAAGGGAACAGTCCCCATCTTCGTGCACTAACAACATTCCGGCCCTGCCGTGGAGGAGATGTCTCGAAAGACGAATCCTCTATTTGCCTTATGGAACCCGCAAAGAAACGATGACTTTGGTCATCCATGCTCTCTCTTGCACATTCCCGACTCCTCCAGCTACGGCTGACGATGCGCAGCTTCCTCTCTGGGACTGAGCGGAGCATGGAACAGTGTCGAAAGATGGTAGACGGGTCGAAACGAAAGGGATGACCTGAAGCACGGCCGGAAATCATCGTTGCGAAGTGTCTCATCTGGTCCAGCCACGGATGTCGGCTCAGCTTTGGCATGTGAGTGATGCTTTGCAATATGTGTATCGATATACTTCTCAGGAATACATCCAACGGATACAACAGTGTCTCACGTCAGCTCCACTTCCAAGGACGAAATGGAATATATACACAATTTGTATGCCTATAGACAAGATGCATATACCGGAGCGATGCAGGACCATATGCAGAGAGAGTCTGAGAGACACTGAAGAAAGAAGTATAGATATCGATTTAAATTTTCATTGCATGCATGTGCGGACGTATCATGCATGGACGTATCCCCCCATGCAGGAAATTAAGCAAAATCATAGATTAAATCCCACCACACAAATTAATCAGTCTGGCTACACTGAGTGCAGCATATTGCAGTCTCCTACAGTTTGCTGCACTTAGTAGTATAATAGTAGTATATAGCCGTTGCACCTCTTTCCTGAGTCCTCCTGCAAGATTCCACTCAAGCACCATCTTGCACTAGATCTTGCATGAGAGTCGACCAGTCTTCTTTGTTGTTTGTCTGTCTTGAGTTTCCTTGTACGCCTGAAGTGAAGAGTAGTGAAGAGGTAGACAACCGTAGACAACATAGATGAACATGCAGACGGGTCAGTTTGACGCCCGCTGGGCATCCGCCAGAAGAAAAATTTGTACTGCTTTACAGAGTGCATGCACGAGCGAGGTGAACACTGCCTTAGACGAGGCATCGGACCAAGTTCGTGCGGATTTCGTGCAGGGCTTTGCTCGCTGCTTTGGATGGTGTTTTGGCAAAAAACTATCGAATGGACCTCAGCAGCTGCCCGCACAACATCTTGAAGTTCGCCTCTCCCATTAAGACCTTCGAACCCCTCGACGCCACCACCCTGGGAAAGGCCCAGCGGAGCATGATCCAGTACGAAGGCTATGATGAGGCAGACTTCAACCTACTCTTGAGCCTGGGGATCGATGTGAACGGAATTGACCCTACAGACGGATAGACTGCATTGACCCGTGCAGTGAATTCCGTTGACCTAAACACCATCACCAAGCTTGTGCAGACGGAGAACGCCGATGTGAACGTGTCTAATCGCGTCAACGAGCTCCCCATTACGCACACCCTGCTGCGAGTGAGTTTCTCCGGGGTCGTTCCGAGTTGAAAGTCAATGTGACGCAATGTGACTGAAACGATGGATCGAACCACCGGAGCAACCTTACTACACAATGCGGCAACACCCAAGATCGCCAGACTGGTTTTGTCTAAGGGGTTCCCTGTCGACACTATCAGCACTGGTGGTCGGCATCCAAAAAACACTGCCCTCTGTCGTTTTACGTAATTTAGCAGAGCAAACCTCGTTGACGTGTGCATTGAGGCGGGTACGGACATCGACAAGGCGGTCGTCGAAGGAGAAATTGTCAGGGGGATAACTCCTCTGATCACAACAATTTTCCGCCGTCACTAGCGCCGTCATTCTAACCTCGTTTGCAAGTTGCCAAGTTCATATCAGAACTTCAGAAGAAAGGCGGAGACTTGTTGATTGCAGATATCATTTAAGATATGATGCTAGATATTAAGGGTACATTGGGTAGCAAAGCTTTACACCATGCCATCACTAAACTCAGAGTGCTAGTGACAGGACTAATAGAGCCTAAATGGTATAGCTCAGTCAGGCTAGATTAAATCGCTTCATTTCATTCAGTTTAGTATGTATATATAGTAATAATACTAATTAAATAAATCAAGTGCAGTATAATTAAGTGATAAATAATGCTAGTGTAGTAGTACACGTTTAGCCACTAGCCTAGCCACAGCTTGAACTCATTAGTTTAACTAAGTTTCGTTATTATTACTAAGTTCATCTAAATTCCACCAGGCTGCATTAATATCTGATTACTGTACATCTATAAAGGAAATATTTGAATCATAACCTTATCTATATGAAGACTTAGTAAAACATGAAGGTTTAAGAAGGGTTCACCTACGGTCCTAGGCTACGGATTGACACAAAAATCAACGTAGTGACGAAATCGAATGAAGTTGAATAAACATTGACATAGTCTCACATCAGGTTATGATTCAGAATTTCGGATACAGCAATACACTCAAAGAATACATTCAAACAGCCTTGAAAGAGGCAGTGCAGCTAAGTGCAGCACCTCGGTGGTAACAAGCAGACGGCTTTCTTTCGTATTGTAACCGAGGGGAAGAAGGAAGCTAGGAAGGAAGAGAACGCTGTTCATGCATATACTCTCGCTTTCTCTTGCGGCCGCCTCAAAAGAGGCGAGGAAGAAAGTTGATCGAGGACAGGTCTGACATACCGTCACAGACACGTGCATGCCCTCACTCTCTTGTTCATGCATCCTATGCTCATTCATCAAAACGATCAGTCTGAGTGACATTGTCCACAAAGCGATCAGCAGCAAAAACGCAGACCAAATGTCTCTTCTCTCGGTCGGACTGTCAGACAAGCAGAAAGCAGAAGGTTAGAGCTGGTAGCGCACCCCTTGAGGAGCATGGAGTGAGCGGATATGAGCGAGTTCATGAGAGAGCGAGGGAGAGAGGGGCGAGACAAGAAGCAGACAGGAGTGGAAGGAGGGGTCCTCATTCAAGTGTTGTTTGTGCACAGAGAGTTAGATCGAGGGACGATTTGCACCCTTGAAACGTCGGGGCTAGTTTGTCTTTTCATTTTTCCTTCAGTTCGCGTGTTCATTTCTTCCCCTGCTTTATTCTTCTCCCGCATTTTCCAGATTAGGGGGGCAAAAGGACGCATCGCTTCAGACAGCCATAGGCGCAAATCCAGCTAGAAACAAATGGACCGAACGAACTAAGTGTCACAAGAAGAAAACAGACAACCATAGGCCAAGGAAAAGTGACAGTCAAAAGAAACAAACAAACAAAGAAAGAAAGTGAATTCCATCCATCCGTCCACCGACTCACTCATTCACTCACTCGATCAATCGAACGTGCCGATGCCGAGGCTGCTGCATCGCAAAATCTCATCGGATTGGCTTGGCATAAAATCAAAACAAAAGAAACAGAGAGAGAGAAGTAGACAGACCGGCAGAATCAAAGAATGAGGTGAAGAAGCAGGACGTATCAATCACTTTGCATGGGGGGAGTGGAAAAACAAATGAGAGTCAAGCCGGCATTCGGCAGTCATTCTTGAGGCGCGGTCAGGATTGTGCAACTCACCGTCCTTCTCTTTGCTTCCCTTCCTCTTTTCTCCCCTTACAGACCGGCCCTCCACTTTCTCTCTCTTCAGAGTGAGTGTCTGTTCCTTCCCCCTTTTTCACCCCTTTTGATGGCAGGCAAAGTCTTTGGAAGGAAAATCACAGGCGGGCCTGTACATCCAGCCCCCGGTCAGCCCGACCGATTTCGTTCGATCTGCCCATCCCGTCCTGACAAAACACAAAAGAAAGAAGGAACGAAAAGAGACACAAGACGAGAGAGACACAAAGCTAGAGGAAGAGGGGCGGGGGGGCAGAAGATGGAAGCAAATCTCTCTCCTTCCCACCTTCCTTTTCAAAATCGCGACAGACAGTGTGTCCCCGCCTTTCTCATTCTGAGAGAGAACGAAGAAAGGAAACAGAGACTGTCTGAGAAGACAGAGACAGACACAAAACAAGACAAGGCGCGCAGGAGGCAAGAAGAGAGAGACAGGAGCAGGAGGGAGGATGCGAAGCGCAATGTCGTTTATTGGGATGAAATCCCGAAAGGCCGAATACAGACAGAGAGACAGAGAGATACAGAAAGAGAGCAACCCCTCCGATTTTCGGAGTATGACCACCTCCTTTCTTTGCTCCTGCGAGACGTTGTTGTTCTTTTCACCCTTTGCTTTTTTTTTTCAACCCTCCCTCCTCAATATTCTCAGAGAGGGTGAATTTGTCAACTAAGTATGCCGCTCTCAAATACGAACCCCCCCCGCCTCTTCCCTCTCTTGTCTCTTGAACTTGTTACGCATGGGTCTCTATCCGAGTCTTCC